>LVVV01432388.1:0-18658 GCA_001676325.1 Amphinemura sulcicollis
GATAGCGTACCTGATTCTGTTTTCTCTTTATTTCACTTTGAAGATTATTCAATTGCCCAACAAAACTCCATTGATTTAAAAAAAAATCATTGGACAAGGAGAAGGTAAAATTATGCAAAAGTTATTATCCACTGCAAAGTTCCCACACTATATGGATATCCTATTACTTATCATCTCTGATTTAAGCTTATCTAAATTTTATTGTTCTGCTTGACAATTACAAAAGGGCACACCCTCGATTCACTCTCATGTAGGCACTAGTTTTGGATGCTTTCTATTTAATTTGCCAATTATGCAAGCAATCTTACAATGGTGTATGGTAAAACATTCAAGGCTCATTCAACTACCAATGGCTCATATGTAGGTAGTATTTGCCTAGATCAATATTACGAGATGTACAGAGATTTTGTTGAGAAAAATGTCACCATTACTCAGGGGCGTCGATAGGCCTTTTTAGGGAATGCTGGAATTCCCAATCTTCGGTTGAGCATCCTCAATTATTTATCTGACAATATTAAAAATTACCACACTGTTTGCCAAGAAAACGTTTGAGATTTTCAACATTGACCTTGGATTTTGTGGCATAAGCAAAATAATACCACAGTTCCAGGTTAGTTCATTCTGTAGAATTTACTAGCAACGTAGGACCGACAGAGTCATACAGGCACACAGTTGGACAGAATTTAGTCTCATTTTGCTCGATGAAGTGAACGTATGCAGTTCGGATAGCAAGGAATCGTTAGAAATCTGACCAAGCCGCTATCATTTACAAGCCAACGTCTTTGGGAAACATATGGCGACCTGGAATTTGGTAAAATGCTCAGCATCCCCTAACTGAAATCTCTAGCAACGCCCCTGCCATCACTCTATATTGACATTTAAAAAAATTACTAAAAGATTGCCTAAATCTCATAATTTCTGTGTCTTACCCCTGTTTCGTAGTCCATTATGAGTAGCCAGTTGCGGTCCAAACGGAGCTGCATCTTTTGGGACCATATTCCGTTGGACTTTTCTAGCTGCAAAAGGCGTCGCATGCCATCTGCGGGGTAAACGATGCCAGTTTCTTTGGCTACTGTGAACGTAGCCAAGTGTTCCATGTTGTACGTTGGAGCCTCATCCCCCACTCCAGGCTGCCCATCTAAGACAAAAAGATACTTGCTTAGTTGGGAATTATTTGGTACCTACTAATTAATAAAAAATAAATTTATATCAGGTAAGTGACGAATTCCTCTATTATAAATTTGGATCTAAATTGCTAAAAATATGCCATCCTGTTTAAATCATAACCTATCCTGGAAAGTTGAATCAGAGATTTTGATTGTGTGGCAACAGTATCCAACTCTGCATCAATAATTTGACTTTCCAAATGTAAAAGGTACCTCTGATGAAAAATTGCTTCCTATCACTGGGTGGCAAGACTATTCGAAAATTGATAATAACCTCTTGAGATATATCAGTTATGCTCATTTCTTTGTGATGATGTTGCTTAAAAGAAAGCCTTCTTCAGAGAATTTGCTAGCCATTGAGTTCTATAAATTTGGGAATAAAGCAGCAACCATCCAGTGGCAGTAAATAAATATAATTTTATTTTGCAATGCTGTACATCGCAAAACTCCTAACCAGTGTTTCTTTTCTGTGCAATCTAGTTACTGGCGCAGGGAGCTGCAGCGTGGTGTGTAAGGGGCCCCACACCAGTGATTACTAACCAGTCAGCAGGACGAGCACGATGGGTGTCATTAAGTCGTTACTTAGTGTCCCAAATGATCAAAAAGTGCAAGCTGTGACTCTCATAATTGACAAACTGGATTTCAGGTTCGGGGATGGTTCCACGGATGGTGCCAAATCGGAGGATTTGAGGCCTACTACATCATAGCATCGTTGAAACCGCAGTAGAATAAGTAAACCATAGACACTTAGGGTTCCATTGATACAAGAGGGATTCTTCAAATTTGTGAGGAATTTAAAAATGCTTTCAATATTGGACATATCTACAATTCGCATTTTAAAATCAGCCACGATTTTCAATAGGTAACGTCGATCACGTAAATTAATTCTAATTTCTAGCCCCTCGGCAAAGGATGCCCAATCTGGCGAGGTACGTCCTGACGATGTAAACCGCTCAAAACGGTACCATCAATGATATCAGTATCACCAACCCTACTGTTTTGTTTATTTAGTTTTCCCGAAAAAATAGGTCGAGATAAAGTCCAGAATGCTGTGCAAAATAGGCTGGGGGTACTAAACTGTGTGCTTCACACCAACTTCAATGAGATAAATATTACCCCTCTTCATGACCCGCTCCTATTAGTGATTTACCCTGCCCACGTGTATATAGGTAGGTACTACATGATACCGAGACCGTCTGGTTCGCCGTCACTGCTATAGGTGGTCCAGGACAAAAAAATGTAAATCCTATCCCACTTCTTTATTTTGGAATGCGAATAAAGAAAGACAGATAAGACCTTCGTTAGGTAATCAAGATTTAGTCGAATATTAGGCTTATTGAGAAAGATCTAAGTGTATTGGGAAATCATGTGTACTATCATTTAATTAATTTAAAATACGCAGACATGTTATCTTATATCCATGATAATGATCATAGCATTAAACCCGCTAAAAACAGCAAAGTTTCAACAAAACAGCTGCATCAACAATGACAATTAATGTGCATGCTAACGCGCTCTTTGCCTACACAAGACCACACAAGACCATATAATATCTGCCCACGTTTTTAATCTTTGAATCAAACCTACTTACTATCTGTTGGAAAGATAACTCAACCTTGTAAAGATGAAATCAAGTTTAATTACTATGCATCATAAGTAGAATAATGTTATACAATTCAATGAGGTGCACCTGCGTTACAATCAAAATGTGCAGTTGAATAGGTGCATAGAAAACTAATATACCTAGTTTATCGCACGTGCTGAAAAACGAATTGTTTGAAGAGAATTAAAAAATAGTTTTTTGGCATTTGAATTTGGCACTAACATACCTATATGCGCATAGAAACCTACCACCCTGCCGCCATGCCACGGACTGATTTGGAAGTGCATACAAAATGCATATCAAAAATGACCCGAATAACGCACAAAGAATTAATATTAGCATGCACAAAACTCACCTGTGGAGTAGCCATTGGAGTGCACACTGTCCCGGTGATAATTAGGCATCCTGTCACTGTGTCCGGGGGAGTAGTTTGAACTGCAAATGCAAAATACACCCTTCAATTTGATTTTTATTGATAGCTTGATTTGCATCCATCCAATTCCTTTCAGGTGGGCCGAAAATCTACACAATCAACATAAAGCTTAGTTTGATATGCAAGCATTTTTGTTTCTACTGTAACTGTAGCAGAAGAAGGGTTGTCACAGCAGTGACAGATGGGCCCGGAAGTATTTTGACAGAATCAAAAACTATCACAATCGTTTCAACGGCAAGGAAATCAAGTGTTACCAGGTGTTACCTTTTCAAAAATTTCAAATGATATGTAAATTATCTAGTGTAAGAAGAAAACATCACTAGCCTTTGATCCAGCCAGTACTGGTGATAGCCGATTGGCTGGTCCCCTACAACCGGCATTGTTAGATAGTAGGTAGGTAGTAGGTTTCAGATCAAATCTAAAAGCCACCAAAGAAGAAAATAGGTAAATTAGCAGTTAGGTATTATTGTTAGTGCATATATTAGTGTAAAGCAGGAAGACGGTTACCCACGTTCTAGCTGATGGCAGAAGGTAGAGGAGGTAGCTGGAATGATTGGGTATGATGGCGACTAAATTTCCTAGGTGTATTTCGGTAGTGTGATCGGCTGCTAAAACGACAATAAGAAAATGATATCATTGGTAAGCAATTTAATCCGCTGCTATCTATCCCTCTATAAAAACCGTCGATAAGAGCCGATAGATTATCAGTTAGATCAGTGTAAGAATGCGTCAACTAGAACTGCGTCAGATGTGTTTGCAGAATAGTTGTTTAAGTAATAAAATTCGAGATACAATGCTATCTAAATATAGAAGTGACCTTATTTACAAAATTTGGTTATTACAAAATGTGACGGCAGGCGTGATAGGTACTCAATAAGCCCACGGCAATGATTGAGCTGGCAGTATTGACTGGAATTTGAAGAGAACGGAGAAGCGCCTAATTTGTTTGTTGAAATAATATTTCCCTTCGCGCATTCCAGTAAGACTCTCAAGGATAATTGGCTAATTTGCAAGTCGATCACGGTGTTTGAAAGGGACGGGAATACAAAGACAGCTGGAACGGCCAATCATTATTTCTGTTACTGTACCTACCTCACATAAAGTGTCACCTTCTGGTGCTTTATTGTAATGGTCAAATGTTAGCTATAATTACTGGTGTGGTCGTACCACTGCAAAGCAGTTTTTATCGCAATTACCAGAATGAGGACGATTTTACCACGTAAAGCGTTTATTAAAATTTTATTGTGACCAATAAATGATACGTGATCAATTCTTTTCGGTTTATAACTTTCTTTCCATAACGTGTCGAAACACTAGCAACAGATTCATGTAATTATTGATAGAAATTGACTGGTAAATGTTAAAAACGCGTACGGTTTCTCGAAGCATTGCATGGTGTGGAGAAGGTAAAGTGAGGACAGGCAAGGCAAGGCAAGGCAAGGCAAGGCAGAGAACATACGCTCCCTACCTACAAGATTGCTGGTCTCTGGTATGCAGGTCATCGCAAAACAAGGTCGCATTCGCATCAGCGTTATAGCATATCCGGGGGAACCCAGACCGTGATACATCGATGACCAAACGATTGATTATAAAATCGAATAAATATTTTTGCAAAACGGCTTAGTATGATCATATTTTGACAGTCTAGATTTCGAAGAGGTATAAATGACGGTCAATGGCATGAATCTGGTCATCGAGTTACACACGTACTGTGCTAACGTAATTAGTGTTTAACTAACGATTTCATATGCATTTTGATTGCATGGGTCATTATTATTAGTTTGAATAAATTAATGAATCAAACAATGCGTTGCTCGTGACAGGAACAAAACACTAAAGTGATGCCTTATAAAACGAAGCCAAGGCAAAGTGTAGGAATGCAGGCCCAATAAGGGAGACCCAAAGACCGCGCCCATTGGACAGGCGTCAAGACAAATCAGGAATGCGAGTTCGAAGGAATATATATTTTTGATGGAGTGGACCTAATGCGAGTTTGGGACCCTCGTTTTAGTGAAAGAAACCACACTGCGCCCTCATGCTTTTTTAAGAATCACAGAAAAGGAATATAAAATGGTCATGCAATCTAAAGTAAATAAGATAATTTTTTAAAGGACAAGCAAAGTAGGTAACTAAAGCCTATAAACCTAGTCACATACAGAGATAGTATTTTTTGCGGATAACACTAATTTTACTAACCCACCATATGTGCAAAATAACAGGCAAAATCACTAGTAACATTGTAATGTATTTACTACTCACAGAACAAGATTGATTGGACTCCATGATATTTAATAAAACCACTGATATTAAAACAGTCGAACAACAAGTATAAGTTCTTTTATTAATATCGCGATAATCACTAATACTTATAGAATCTAACGAAGCACTACACAATATCACATCACCAACGAAGCAACCCGAAAATGCAACGAGCACGTTAGAGTCGACACCTAAGCGATAACTATTTGCCCGTCAGATTCTTACAGGTGGTTTCTGATAGACTTATTTCACAACCCACGTCTACAGCTACACAATAGTGTACGTTTCAAATTACGGACACCCTTTTTCGATGGCCTAGCGCTAGTACCTGCGCTAAAGCACCACAGGTATAAATTGACGTGCCGACTTACCTTGCCGTGTGGAGAGAGCGCTCGCGTATCCGTGTCAACGCTTACCTGCACACGTCTAGACTATGTAATTGAACCTTGCCCGCGGCAATCTTCGGAAATATTTTAATGAATGGTTCTTTAAAAGTTGAAATTCTTGTCACCATTGATGGTTACTGTACTCTTCTATGCTTATATCATATTATGTGGGATTTGTGTTTCAAGTTTGTATCGGTTCAGTCATGTTACTTTATTCTCAGACGAAGTTTTATCAGAGAAGTCAGTAGGAATTAAGAAGACATGGACACATTGGAATTTGGATGGATATGTGTCAATAAAAATTGAAGCCTGTAGTAAAATTGGTTGACAATTTTAATATTTATTATTCGGGTCGTTCTGCACATAAGGCTACAAGGCATCTATGATGTTTACATCATTTCGATTTTAGATTATCAAGTACTAATTATTGCTGGTGATGCAATTGGAGACAATTGCTAATAATTTCCATTATCTATATAGTATAAAAAACAACCAGGTTTTATAAAGATAACAGATAATAAATACTGCAGAATTTAAATAATCTTGATTTAAAAAAATACACAGGAGGCAAGAAAATTCCAAGAAAATAAAGGTATTTAAGTACCATTCTACTTGAAAACATTACCTTCGGTCACAAAACACCAAACTGCACCACATATAAATAATTATCTTAGAATCATTTGACTGCAATTGTAAAATTGCAAAACCTTAAGCTAATTATTTATAGATGGGTTTGTTAAAAAGTTGTTTTTGATATATTCACTAAATTCAAAAACATGCAAATGACAAAAAAAAAAAATAGTTGTTTTTTATACAAACTACAGATTTTTAAAAGTTGAAATTCTCAAAAATCAGAAAAAGTCAGATTAATAATTTTAATTTATCAGAAAGCAGGTAGGTAAGTAAAATAATAATATAAATTTTCTCTTCACAATAATATTTACACATGTGCAATTTAAACTCTTAACTGTTCATCAACATTGAAACAAGAAATGGCGTGTTAACAAAGGGGTGCTAAGGCTAACAAACTAAGGCTGATAAATTCTTTTGGGAATAGTGAAACATTGAGGATGGAACTTGTTCCACATTGCCAAATTCTGTAAGAATATATATATATGAAGCACACGTAGGTAGCAACAAATTGGTTAAAAGACCGGCAATATTTTATTGAAATATGGAAGACTTTCATTTTTGTACAATTGATCAGAATTACAAGATATTTAAAATGTTTGTGGCCATGACCGATTAATTATTCTTTTCTTAACAAAACATATTAATATGTGTATAATATGATATTAGACTATAATGTATCCAGTAACTTGCATAAAATCTGTAACATTTGGGTAGGTAGTGCAAGAAAACAAGTAATATTAAGTAAATAATAATAAGTAAATAGTAAGATGAATTTTAACGTACAATATGAGGACGCAGCTCACCAAATTTTCTTGAATATTGGAATGGTGCATGCAGAATTTGGAAATGTGGAATTGAAGTAGCAATTGTGGCGCAAGAAGCCGAGTAGAGTGCAGAACTGGGTTGGTTATTGTCAACAGTCGGGTTGTTGCATCTGAAATGAAAACAATTATTGATATTAGATACTTTTTACGCTAATCATTGACAATGATTAGTGACAAGTGCATTGGGTGCAGTTAGTGTGTAAGAATGAGTGTTCAATTGCACCTGGCTAGGACATGGAACACACAGAGTAGTTGTTGTTGAGTCAGTTTATTCAGTATTGCTTGCACTGTGATGACCTACGATACAAGAGAGAGAACTGTCGCAAATGTGCGATTTGTTGTTGTCTCCTCGAATGTTCTCTAAACTATCTCATTCTGGTGGAGTGACGCCCAAGCGGACCTTGCTAAGGTGCAATAGCATCGCCATTATAAATGCTCTGGAGGGAACGCTCTCCACAGTACGATGATTCATCTAGTATACCACTGTACTTTTGTTGGCCTGTCCTTTTTTTATATATGAGACGTCGTTGAGAGACTGCAATTACATGGTCACACAAATTGGTGCACTGTGCTAATTTCTCAGAGACTTGTCACCACCTGCCAATAGACTATTGAGAGGACCCAACCAAGAATTTTGCTACGCAGTTGTGCAAATTTCGCAAATTTTTGCCACCAACCACCAATGTAAAGGACCCAACCAATAATTTTGCTAAGCAGCCGTTGCATAGTTCCCGGCAAGATAGCAATCGAAGTAGGAACGTGCTTCACTGCAAACGCAGACAGTGAAGGTGGGGAATATATTTTGTTTCGGAAAAGGTTCCTCCAGACTATGAAGGCCAAGCTATACAAAAATTATCTATACCAGAATACGCTAGACTCTGCTTTGTTAGGCTGCGCATTGCCAGGCTCCGCTCCGCTAGGTGAAGTTCCACTGGGCTACGATAAACTTACCTAGCATAGGCTATGCTATACTCTGCTATCAAAGGCTAGGTTACACTCGGCAAGGTAGTGCTAGGCCAAGCTCTGCTGGGCTATGCTAGGGTACAGCGGCATGTGCTAGTCAATAGTCTATACAATTTGCTTTATTTTAAAAGTCAATCAGCACATGTGTGCCTTCAGCCTTTTGCACAAAAATTTGAAACTTTTGGAAATGTTTTCAGACTCATTTAAAGCTTTCTGTGTGCTGGAACTGCCAAGATGATGTGGGTTTGTTGTGTGTAGTTGTGAGGCATAACTACAGCATCCCAGTGATATACTGTCGAGAGTCGAGGTTTTGAAGAAGGGAGGGCGTATACTGATATATGGGCATGCACCCATAACCAAGCCAAGGAACCCGACATGTGAGATAGACAAGCGA
Source organism: Amphinemura sulcicollis (assembly GCA_001676325.1). NCBI lineage: Eukaryota > Metazoa > Arthropoda > Insecta > Plecoptera > Nemouridae > Amphinemura > Amphinemura sulcicollis. The sequence continues at coordinate 8,662 of LVVV01432388.1, forward strand.
CCTATGGTTACATGCACCCGGCCATCACCAAGCCAATCCATGGAACTCGACAAGTAAAATGGTCCACAAATACCAAAAATGGGAGTTTTACATGATAACAATGATATAGAACCAAGTTACTACTTATAAGACTATATTCAAGAAATATTGTAAACTATATGGAATATAGAAATTCAATGCTAAGTAGCATGGATTTGTATGTAATCACCTCACAGAGACTTGTGGGCTTGACTGCGGTTACGGCGCATGCGACGGAAGCGTTGACCGAGACAAGAGACGAAGTTTTTCTTGGCAGGCTTCAGTTCGGCCTCAGCATCATTCTCCGAGGAATTGCAGGAAAACTCGAAAACATCGCACATCAGTTCCTGAGGGCGAAAAGTGCAAATTTATAAAAGTGGGCATTTCAAAATTTCCTGTTCACTCCTATGTCAAGGGCCAATTAAGGAAATAAGCACAATTTGATTTTCTGGGTGGTTCCTATTAGGGAAATGTTTTGATTTTGCCTAAAGGGTTTTGGGGACTTTCCAGCAAGTCCTTACCTGCAACTATTAATACCTGACATAATAACGATTCTACATGACATTTATCAGGCATTTTCGTTAAAGCACATCTCCGAGATTACGAGACTATTTCCGAGACTCCCTCTACTATGTTATCCTAAGCTCGGTGACTATTCTCCGACTTGTAACTTATATGGCAAGCGCAAAGACTTGAGGCAACAAACGATAGTCAATTCAGCCATGCTCTCAATCAAAACACCTCCAAGTACTTTATAAAGAAATTTAATGAACAACAGGGTAGCTATTTGCAAGCGCCAACTGGTATGAGGTGTTGGGGTGCAATCATGCCGGGTCCCTGAAGAACTTGAAATTGACAGCCAATGCCAATTACTAATTACTGTTACATATAAACATATAAGTATAACCTTAGATGTAGGTAAGTACCCATTGAAATCCCTGGGATAACTGTGAAAGTTACTACTACAAGAAAGAGCCATCGAAAATCACAAACATCCATCGTGGGCCCTTGTCACTACTATACCTTTCCTCCCACTTTTTACCGATTCTCCCTTTGGTTCCCGAGCTAATCTAGCTAGAGCGCTGAGGCTATGTCATGGTACTTGCAATGGCTGGTCTTTTAGTCTCGATCTGCAACTGGCTGATGGTGATGGCAGTAGTTGGGGAGCGGGTGGATGGGTCTTGAGGATAAGACAGTGCTAAAGGGAAGGTGAATTTGTTTACTTGTGGTGCAGTGTACGGTGTACCTACTTGATGTAAAATGCTTACCGGCCAGTTGGTGTTCTTGCGGCAAAACATCACTACTGTAGCTGAAGACGTGCTCGGAACCGGATCGTAATCGGCCAGAACGTCGATTTTCTCCTTCTGACCTCCACCCAAGCAAGCCTGTTGGCCAGACAAACCATTCAGTTAAAAAATAACAAGGACTCAATAAGCAAGTTTCAAAACAGTAAAGAGAATTAGAAGGCTCTATTTTAAGATGCTATTGCTCTAATATCCAGACTTTATTTTTCCACAAAAATTAGGCGCCGAATATACTAGGAAGTCTGTTAAAACCCCAATTTTAAGACTTTTAACTATTTTTGCTGAAAGATTTAAGAATAAACATACATGAGTAAAACTGAAATTGTATTGACAATCAATCCCATTAACTATTTTGCTTTTTAACTCACCATCTTCTTGAAGAAAACGGCAGCCATCATGCAATATCACTTTGACGAGCAATTTTCAAAACTGAACTATTGCAATCGAAAGCTTTAAAGAGAATGAGGTGTCTATCTGAAGGTGATAAGTACATTCCACCACTGCACCGATGTCACCTGAATCCGATTGAGCGATCGCTTAACAATAACACTAGCGAGAAATGGAGGCCTGCGAGTTTTCAAAATGATGAAACACACCAAGTCTAAACGGACACACCCAAGCAACATAAGTATGCAGCCATCCGCTATGTGCGTAATATTGCTCTACACTTTAATTCCAGTCTCAAATAGCATGCTAACAAACTTAACTGTGTGGATTATGAAACCTTGGAGTGGGACTGAATGTCCCAGTCCTCAGTCCAATGGGACTGAAATGAGAAACTCAGCAGAGGAATAGGCTCATATTTTCAGTATCCAGTAAAATAACCAATTAGCAAGCATAAGGTGACAAATTGATTAGAATGGCATGAGCATGACATTCCCATAAACGCAATCATATTCTCAACATGCAAAAGACATTTCATTTTACTATTTATAGAGAATTACCAAAAAATGTTCTATAAGCTCACCTAGTTGAGTAGGCAGTTGTTTTCCCAAATTATTTGGCCCTCGATTGTGCCTTCAGTCTCTGCATTGATTGCGTTGGCAAGAAGAACAATAGCCAATTCGCCATTGTGCCCCAACTTTCAGAATTGCCAAAATTCTGCTCGGGTAGAAAACGGTGAATGCGTCCCCCCAAATGAATTATAAAGCACCGAAAAAAAGTGGCACATCCAAAAATTGCATGTGTCTGACAGCAAACGAATGAAGAAAACTATAAATTCAGATTACTAACAAATTGAGATAGTGTCAGATGTGAACATTTAAAAAGTGCCAATCAAATGAAATATCGATAAAAATGGCACAAGATATCACATCTATACCAATACTAACTTGATATGCTTTCGATTATTGACGACGTACTCATCATCAGCTATGACAGCTTATGAACTATTCTCCATTTTAACACACTACAGAAATAGGCTTTTACTGTCGATGTATGGCAAAGTTTCAAAGCTGTCCGTTTGGGTGACAAGTTTTCAAAATTTCAGCTTTATAGACTATCTCTCGTTTAAAATGAAAAATAACGTTAAAAACTAAGTATGCGATACAATTTTAGCTGAATACTCTCATAAAAACTAGCTACCTACTCTAATAATCTACATGTTTGCTTAATAAAAATGGGAAAGGCATTGAGGGGCTTGAATGCTTTGAGCTAGATGCGCATGCTTTTGAATTTTGTGAGGACGGGTTGAAGCAGTCGTTTCTTTTCCGTTCTTTCTGGTACTGGAAAACGGCGGTAGTAGATGTGAGGATACGAATCTTTAAACTAGAAAATAATAGAGAAACACAAGAATATCATTAAATCACGGTCACTTCTATAGCAAAAGTCAACTTAGTGACCATTAAATTGGGACCCTCACTTACCATTTTTAACCGTTTCTTCTTTTCTTTGATGCTCATCTTGCAATCATTTAGGAGATGCTCCAGTAATTCTGCTATGGCCATTTGTGAGACAGTCAACTTCTGTTGTTCAAATTCTTCTGTTGAAACTTTAGTACAATAGGAAACTTGTCCTTCACTGTTGTTTCGTACAAGCCTGGCCGGTAGCGAGATGGTGCTTGCTTTGACAAGCTGACGCTGAGCAGAGGTTGTGCTGCATTCAGTTGTTGTTGGCAGCCCTTGGCGAAGCGGGACCAAGCTGATATTTAGGTTTTCACGATTCACGCAGCTCGCCTTTGGCTGGTTTTGCATGAAGGGCACAATAGGTAAGGATATGGTGCTTGGCGCTTGCTGACGTTTCAAGAAGTTTGCGCTGTGTTCAATTTGTTCGAGCAACCCTTGGGGTATCTCGAATAAAACGCTTTGGTGGGCAACCATGAAGTTGAGGAGACGTTTCATGAAATCCACATCGGCTGATGAGTATGTTGTTAAAGTTCCAGCCAGTGCATCAACAATCTGCAAGTTTAGAGAATTTCAATAAATATGTTGACCAGGTTTTCATTTACTATGAGCAAATCATTCACACACCAGTATATCATATTAAGTAGAAAGCTTCAAAATATTTAAATGGAAAGCTTAGTTAGCTAATGGCACTTATTAAAAATGTTTTTTAGGATTATTTACATGAAAAGTTTAGATAGCTAACGGCACTAATTAAAAAAATGTTTTCTAGGATTGCGCATCAGGCTCTAATTGTCTTACTTTGGCAAGACTCTTGGTTGATGGGGACACGACTTTCAGCGCTAACAGCAGTTGCTTGAGATGGTTTTTTCGCTGGGGTTCCACACAAAGCAAAACGAGTCGCATGAACTCAACGGCGGTGGCGTCAACATGCCCCAGCCAGACATCATCAACACAGATGGATAGCTGGGTAGCATTCATCGATGGAGTGCAGACCGCCGTGTGAAAAGATGCTCCCTCACTTTCGGTACCGCTGTCTCCACCGTCATAGCCCTCGCTTCCAGACTCCAAATCAGACTCGGACATACGGAAACCGACGTTCACGTAATCATGCTTTTCCCAAAGTTTTTCATGTTCGCTCATGCCCTCGCCACTGATGTCCTTGCTCTCAAATACAACGTCTCGCTCTTCCGTTTCACCCGAATCCCAACGGCTACACTGGCTCAAAAGGGCCATGTCTATTTTCTTCGCATCACTCTTACGAGAACACTCCATGAGCTTCTGGAGGCAGCTCATTGCGGCTACATAATCCAAGTCGGGAATAACGTCTATGTTGGCATCAAGCGCAAGATTTATGTAGCCTCCTGATGTGTTACGAAGATGATCGGCATTGGTGGAACTATTCCGTTTTGTGGACGTACGGTGTAAACTGTTTCGTCTACGTAACGAAGGTGCAATGTGCTTTCTTTTAGTTTCTTCTTCAAAATCAAATAAGCTTTTCTTGGTATGGTTACGACGAAGTGAAGTGACAGCAATTATTCTTGTCACAGGGCTCGCAGAAAGAAATTCTGTTTCAAAACATGTATTTGGTGGTAAGTCTACATCATTAACTTGTCTCAACGAAAAGTCATTCTGCAAACAACCTATGGAAGACCGTTTTGAGTTCACATCAGAAGGTTGACATTTTAGCTGGTAAGTCTTCTCGTCCATATGCTGCAAGATGATGAATCCCTGATTCAGCAAATGATATATTTCTGAACCAAAGGAATAAAACTGGGAGAGAGCCGTAAAGTGTAAAATAACAGACTTGCAAAGCTTTTCCGACAATTCTTCAGGACACGAGTTGTTCCCTTGTCGTTGTACATCGAACAGAGTCTCCAGCAGCGTCACAAAATTTCCACGAATTTCATCGCCTGGCTTCACCCACGATGCGGGCATCGACAAAGGCAACAGCGTTGCTAAAAGGCTGCCAGGGAAGAGTGTTAATATTCTCGACTTCAAAGCATTTTTCCAAGCAATATTTTGACATTCTTCGTCGATATCTTTTGGTTCCAATACATCGCTGTCACTTCTGATGACTGACGAGGGCCAGAGAGAAACTGCAGAGTGTGCTATTTTTCTAGTTGATTCAGAGAGAGAAGTTGTTTGCAACAAGGTCTGAGGTTTCGGAGAATAATGCTGGTAGTTCTTGCGAGATGTTTTGGACTCTTCACTTACATTCTTATTGCTTTCAGAACTGAAGTTAAAGGATTGCAGATCGTAAGACGTTGCTCGCTTGTGAGAGTGAGATGGTCCAATTGTATTTCTCCAGTGGTCGGCTTTTCGGACGTCAGACTGTGATGACTTTTGTCTGCAAGCAAACAATTCATTGTCATTACAAGAACATATCAAAAACTCAGCATTCAAGACCTTCCCCTATATGAAATATTCCATGAAACTGGCATTTGGAGGCTACGCTGTCAGCAGCATTTATTTATAAGATGTCAACTTTCAGCACATTCTTGCAGCAATGAACGCCAGTTATATGTATTCATTAAGTCTACAATTATGTCTATTATAAATACGTGCAATAAAATATTTCTATGAGGCAATGTATTTTTTTACCATTTGAAACCTGCCTAATAAAAGTGTTTTATAAAGAGCATGACAAAGAATTTAGCAATGTATAAAAGGGAGAAAATTCTATTGCAGTACCTACCCCTAAAGAAAATTTAAAAAAATGTGGAAAATGCTGTTATTTTCATTTACTCTTATGATTCTTGTCAATTTTAGATAAATTGGTTAGGTACCTACCTCAGGAGAACTCCAGAGTTCTCTTTGGGGACATGAGATGCTAGCGACACATGCATTGCTACATCAGTTCTTGTTTCTGGACCCCACATTCGAATTGGTTGAGGATATTGAGGATCGTCGATATTTTCCAATGACTGTGCATTTCTGCGTGGATCACTTTTCAAATACTGCATTCCATTTTCTGTCAGGCAGACAACAGAGTTACTTTTCATTCAGATATGGTGTTTTTAAACTGTATTTTATTTGTACCTGGCCACTATTCAACATACCTTGTTTGAGCAGTTGATTATTGTGCAAAACTGAAATCAGAGAGGAATATTAATATTATAACAGATATTTCAGATCTGTAGAAAACTTGCTACCTCATCTAAGAGATAGGTACAAATATTATAGGTAATTACATCTTCAATTTATTGACTTGATTTATAAGCAATCGGATATACAAATCGCAAATAAAGCCATGTAATGATACAGTAATAAATAATACAGTAGTAATAAATAAATCAACCTCCAATCAAGTCTGGTCGATGATAATTGCGTATTCCAGAACATGTCCATTGAAGGCATCCAAGCTTGCATACTCAAAGATAAAAAAAGAAAGACTGCTCACTGTTGGTGTTGTGTCGATCTCTTGTTGGCGTTGGTCCGGCCGAACTGCTCCGATAATTTTCTGTGGCACGGGTGTCATTGGCCACGAATCGTTGGCGACCCCTTATCAAATTGGGTGGATTTCGAGGAGACAACACGCCAAGAACTTTTGGCTTGGCACCTTTAATTATGGGCTGACAGTCTAAAACAAAAGTTGTATTGGTTATTCATTTGATCTTCTAATAAAAATGCTGAAATGGTAAAAGCTATGTGTCAATTTACTTTGTTGCGTGGTGGTGCTCCTCCATTTGGCAAGTTCACATCCTCTCTTGTGATGAGGATGAGGGGGTGGGCAAACTGACCGAGGATAACTTCGATTCATTTCTGCTTTGGTGATCGCTGTAACCAAAGAATGAAATTGCACAGTGCCAGTTAGACAGTAAAAACTAAAGACTCTATTTTTTTCATAATTTTATGCTCAATATGTATTTTAAAGTTTTGCTTTTGATCTTTTTTTCTTTAAATGCAGTAGGCATGCGCTTACCAGATAAATAAGCATCTTGTTTATTTGATAGAGCCATTTGATTTTCTTTCGATTCTTCAGCAACTGCATAGTTCCTTTGATGAGGTAGATTTTGAATATTTTGCCTGAATGGTAAATGTAATGTTCCACCATTCATAGCTTCAGGAGACAGCCTGTTTCCAAGAAAATTAAAAAACAAACATTAGAATTAGTTGCCAGGAAGCAACATATCCCCAACAACTAACATTTCAATCAAAAGACTACCAGAAAAGTATGAACTGTCTTGCATACCTATAGAGATCCATGGATGACACTCGAAATTTGCTAATATAATTTCCTGAGATGCTCGTGAATACTCCTGAATTAAAAAACTTGTCCAGCAATGTTATTGTCTGGGATCTGGTAAAACAGTCAAGCTTTGATGCTTTGGTACTTTGTAATAAAGCTCCATGAAACCATTTCACAGCCTCTCGACCAGTGAAGCAGTTTTCTACCAATTTAAAGTTACGCCAATGTCGTTTCAATGGCATTCCAGTAACAAACATTTGTACTAGATCCAGCCACTATAAAAGGAAAACAGCAGGATTAAAAGCAGAACAAGATCTATATCACTGAAGTGCAATTATGGTAATTACGTCCCGATAACAATTGTTGCACAAATATAATTAATATGGCTCACCAATCTAGTTGCCCTGTATGGACCAACATCGACCAGGCCTATAGGACCATCCATTGCAATGTCCAAATCTGCAAAATAATATTTAATGACACTGAGACAGACCAATCAAAATTATAGACTACCTAGTCCAAAAACTAGGCAAAGAATGTCATTGGTAAACCTGGGTAAACCAAAGATATTGCACCTTCAAACACAAACTAGGTAGGTACGTAGGTATTTTACAGGATCGATATGAACAGCAGGTTAACATCATTTGTTGTTAAATAAGATTTTGAAAAATATTGCTTCAACTCCTTTTTGTCCAATCTTCAGATTTGACTTAAATCCTCCCCTAAATTTGGATTCTAACATTTTATATCAAAAACAATACCGTTGAGGTTCTTATTCAATGACAACAAGATACAATTTAATAGGCAGGTACTTGCACATCAACTTACCAAGTTGTAATTAACACGAAAACAGATAATCCGATATGCATACCATGCATTGACGAAAATAAATCTCAGTCAGATAAATCCATTATCAGATCGACAAATCGAAGAAGAGCAGTCAATAATAAGAGCTGCTTAAAAGTCGTCACTAAGGTTCACTTGAGACCTCAAACCTAAGCAACACAACAGTCAACAACAACACTTAAAAACGACGTTGGGATTCAAAAATCAGTGCACGCGATTGGTTGGTCCATTTGCGAGATGAGCGTCTGCTTGAAAAAGCAGCGCTACCAAAGTGCTCGCTAGCGCCATCTAGCGCTGTACGCAAGATGTACCGTGCGCGTTGCGCGCAACATTCAAAGGCTATTCGCACGGCAACATTTTGTCTGTCGTCGCTTCAAATAAAAACCACACCATCTACCACGACATCAACATGAAACCATCGAATTAGAACCAACGATGAAACCATGGTGATGTACAGTGCAATAATTTACGGACCCGCGAGGCCTTTACACCCTTCTAAATGGTCAACGAAATTTAGATGGGACGTTCCTATAAAAGGGAATAATTTCGCCGTCGACGGCGCGGCTCGAAAACCTAGTTCATAGGATAAGGAAGATTGGCTCCCCCTTCCGAATGGAGGCGATGACCTTCGACCTGAATGACGTAGCCGTCGACAACATCAACCCATTAAAAGTTGTTGGTATGCAAATAATTTACCCCTTCCGAGTGGAGGCACTTGGCCTACGATGTGGACGAGAATGCTCGACAAGACAACAACAAACGACAACGACGAACGACAACAACAACAGCTCGGGATTAATTCTTAGAGGGGGTGGAGGCAGGGATTTCCCTTGCAGTCAGAATTCATCTGTGAGAGCAATTAAAGTCACGCATAAGGGGGGGGGGATGGGGAGGAGAACAAAAATAAATCAATGAACTCTATACTCTCTGGTCTTTTTGGTGCAGCAGGTGAAAAATGTACCATGTCCACACTTTAAACAACCTTTCAAAAGACTTTTTAAACCTTTCGAAAACCTTCTGAATACCTCTGAAACGTTTTCAAACCTCTTAATATTCAAAACCTTTCAAACAATTATCAAAAACAGTTTGAAAACTCTTGAAAACATTTCAAAAACCTTCCAAAAACTATCAAGCGCTTCTGACAACCATTGAAACCATTTCAGAAACCATTCAAAAGCCTTTTGAAAACCTTTTGAAAACCTTTTGAAAACCTTTAAAAAACTTTTCCAAACACTTCAAAACATTTGAAACCCGTTCAAAATCTTTAAAAAACCTTCAAAACCTGTAAAAAAAAATTCTGTACCATCCAAAAACATTTGAAACCATTTTAGGAACCCGTGAAAATCAGTTCACACTCTTTCAAAAACCTTTCAAAAACATTTCAAATGACAAAGCATATTAGTATAATGTAATAGTACCTATAAAGTGTTTTCAGCCAAATTTTGAAAAATACCTATGTAGTATTGTATCAAAACTATTTGAAACACAATTGGAACCTTTTGTAAGGGGTTGAAAACGAACGTAATAAGGGGCGGTAGAGGAGAGAAATTATTTGTATTTTTGTGTTAATTATTTGTGTAGGCAGAAAAGGCAGAAGTAAGAAATTTTCAGCAGATCAGCGTTTGAGGGCGCACCCCACAAGTTTTTTTTTTATGGAAGTCTGAATTTCGTAGCAAATATCCGTTAAACCTGCGTAACCGGCGTAACCATTACCTGCGTAATGAATGATTGACGCCATCAGCTTCGAGTTTAAAGGACGTATAAGTCAAATCAGCCCCCCCCCCCCCCCCCCCCCC
>LVVV01432389.1:0-18677 GCA_001676325.1 Amphinemura sulcicollis
CCTCGCGGAAAGTTTCAATAATCGCCGCCAGCCAAGCTTTTAGACCTCCAAACAAGTCGACGACATTTCGAGTTTGACACCGCACCGCAGCATCTCAATTTCAAAACTGTTCTCGCACCAGCAGGCAGGCACTAACCTCGGGCGTGCGACCCACACGCGACAACACGCGCTCACGCTACACGCAATACATGTCGAATATATAAATGACATTAAAAACACTTCCAAGAAAATATTCATCCTCTTGAAAATTGACAGGATTAAATTCTTGCATGAAACGTCTAACCTTTTTGTGCTATTCCAAAACATATCAAATCAAACAAAAATAACAAAAAAACCACATTCTTCAATAATCATCGATCGCCTTGTACGCGATCTAATTCTCGTGATGACGGTTGAGCTTTCTCGATCGAATCGACCGATCTTGACGCTCGCGGGTCTGTCCACCGGATCCGCGCGTGCGCAGCCGTCCTGCGCAGCGCACTCGAAGCGGTCCACCCACGCGCGGGGGCCTGCGCCGCGTTCTAGGTGGCCTGCGCCGCCGTGGCTGCGCCGCTGCGACCTTGCCCCGACACAATCAACCTGCTGGCCGGTGTTTGTCCGCGCGCAGTATGACCTGCTGTTCGCTCGACTCCAAGCATTCACGGAGCCCGGCGAGCCCAACCCGAGTACAACCTATCAATCAGCTTCCTCAGTTCATGATCGATCTCCAATATCCTCTCGGCCAGGCGATCTATCACGGAAATTTCATCATGCCACAATTTGAATAGCTGGCTCGTAGGAGAGGCGATATTTTCCAGGCCAGAGTACAGATTTCGCTGCTGTGATTTAGGATCGTTGGCTGCTTGATTGTGTGCTGGTCGACTCAAAATAGGAGCTACCTTCCTCAGAGAGACTTCAATGCGCTAGCAGATAAATAACTGACAGCTATGATGATGATGTCGTCACAGGTCCGCAATTGGCGTCGCGCGTTCCGTTTCTGCCGTCCATCTGATTTGTAATTACTTTCCTCGCAAATTGTTTTGGAAGCATCGCTCGCCGGTAAACGGAGGGGACAGATTAGTGTCATTTGGCACAACTTAAAAAAACATGCCGCCAGGTAATTCAGATAAAAGAAAGACGACAAAAAAAACATGTGTATCAATTTGGTCGTTGTTAGCTACAAGGCCCATTTTTTTCTGGTCGCCACACGGCAGGATATTATAATCTATTCACATATTTCCCTTTGCATGTTTTCTTACAATTTAGCCGGTCGAATGTGCCGCCCCGGTCTCTGCGGAGCAAGATGGTTTGTGCTGGGACTGGCTAGTGGGTGGACTAGAGGCTCCGACGCCAACAGATGGCCTCCACGGATCATCAGCACTCACGTATTTAGCTGGAGACACGCAATAGCCAAACAAGTGTTTAAAACACTGCTCCTGGCGCTCTTCTCCGCCTGCTGATGAAACTTTCGAACAGTATTCAAAGTAAATCAACATATTTTAGACCTTAGCTACGACCTAAGGGTTGCGCTGATGGTGCATTGCATGGTAATGGAATCTATTCATTTAGTTATACCTTCTGTTCATGATTATCTTTGGGAGTGCATCCGTATAAATTATGTGAGGAATTTTCTTTTCACGTTTTTCCCTCCCCAGATTCCTTTAGTAGAGAATACCAATTTATGCATTTCTAGCGTCTAATGTTTGCCAGACCTTCATCATATCAGTTAGTTCTCTTTCGGGCTTCTTCGCTTCAGTCGTGTCGTTCGGGTGTTATCAGAATCTGAATCTCACACGAGCAAGCTGATATTATAAATCTTCACCTAACAACGCGGCCGACCGAATATTCATTACACAAGGGGCAAACAAATCAATTAACTTGTAACAGTCTCTTTGTTCCACGTAGGTATATCACTAATGACCAGCAAGGAAATCAATCTTAAAGCAAGTTTTCTTTACCGTTTAATCAATCCATCTTATTCTCGTTGTCGGATTGGACCACCGATGGGAAACCAATAGAATCTAAACGTGCCGCCTAGGAAACTTGTTGGTAGCCCATCTCAGATGGTTATATTATAGGTACACTATTACAGCCACGAATAAAATATCAATTAACTATAACCCTGCGATCGTTCCTTTAAGGAGAGGCTGGAAATCAATTACACCTCAGGCCTCACCGAGCGATCACTTTTTAATTTCTCGCTTCGGCCAAGGCAACCATGGTAACCGTGATGTGCTCGCTAGGTACTAGGTATACCATGCCGCGGTGCCCGCATCTCATGCGGTGAATCTATAAGATTACAATACCGGCGTCAAATCATTCTGACCTCCCGTCAGAGTATAAGTGCAATCAACCACGACACCGATTATTTCGCGGGGTGGGGGGGGGGTCGGTCCCACGCTGCCTCCACACCCTCCCAACCCACCCCCTCTCTCCGCGTCGTGGCCGGGAGCTCGTGGGAACGACACTGGGGACGACGACGCCGTCAAGGAATGGTCCGACGCAAGACATAGGCCGCGTCACCTGCCCCCAGGACTTACCTGCCCCGGGCGGGCGACGAACGGGGGCCCGCGCAGAGGCGGCCAGGCGGCGTGGGGAGAGAGGGAGGGGCAGCGTTTCAAAACCCCCGGCCCGGCCGCACTGGGGTTGACGTTGTTGCGCAAAAGGAGGTGGAGAAGAAACTGCAATGCAAACGCGAGACTTGAGTGTGAGGTGTATTTCTGCATCGGAGGGGCCAAGTGTGGGAATCGCAGGGCAGCTGATGTACCGAGATTCAAAGAGGATCGACGAAGGAGTATGAGGGTGAAAGAGGATATAACTATGGGATGTGTGACGTATGTGACGAGCTAGTGTTCAGAAAACCGGAACTAAGGCTCGAGAAGGGAGCGTAGGGAACAAGACAAAAACGGAACTAGCGACTGAGTATAATAGGAAATGGCTATTACGTAATGTATTGAAAGAAGGAAGATGAACGATGGTGTACCCTTAAAATCGGGTATTATCTTATGACTGTGCAGCCTGTTTTTTCCATGGCTCTGCCAGAACACTGAATGGTGTTGTCAGAGTGACTGGAGATATTGCGATGCAATCGAGGTGCCGGTGAGGTAACCACGACGCAGTGGAAGGCAACGCCAATTTGGTGGCTTCAACTGTCTTGAAAAGAGCGCGAACGCTCATGGGCCATCACGTCTAATGGTCGCTGCTTGCTACCTTGGATCGGAAAGAGCAGCCTCCTCGTCGCATTGCGTCACCGGTCGACTTAGCTCGCCTCGAAAAGTGTAACACACTTTGGTGGTGTAAATTATGGCCGTGTGGTCCCCTCGGGCTCGAAACTTTGACGAGCCCAAATTCTAGCAGTCAATTATCACCGTTAAGCTGTGTGCTCTGCTCTGTACACCGTATGGTTGTCGCTGCCCGAGATGGGTCGGAAACTGTCTTGCATAATCGGGACTGCTACTGGAATATCGCAGGGGTTCCATGGGGAAGGTGGGGGAGAAGGTTTATTTAAATCGAGTGGTACTTGCTTTATGTATCTTTATTTCTATAAAGGTTGTCGGAGGTTTGCATAACTAGATTAGGCCTAGACGGAGTGTATTGTATGCGGTTTCTAGAAAAGAAAAACCAGTTTAAATGCTTTCCCACGCACGGATGAAAAAATAGGGGCACCATTTTTTTGAAATGTTGTAAAGGTAGCTGGATAAAGCAATTATCATTGCTTAATTGGTCCATGCACACTGGCTAGAAAATGATAAATTGGAAATGCACATTTTTTCAAGAAATCATGATGTATAATACAGCAATCAATTTTTATTCGTAACAAATTTCCGTGAAATCAAACATTAACTCAAAGGTTAGTAGTTTTCGATGCAACCTCACGTTGCACTCTACGAAAATACGGACAGAATGAAACCCGTACATCAACAATAAAACACCGTCGCAATTGACATGCGCACAGCGCAAATCAAGTCGCATGTATAACAAGACTAGAATCCCACGCCACAAGTCGAGGGTGTGGACCAGAACTCGTATCAACTCGCATCAAGCTATTAGCGATAGGGTTGCCGCTCAGTACAAGGTAGGAGGGTGCCAAACAACCACCTTCTTTCACAATTCACACATCATCTCTTCGTCGGCCGGATCCCACGATCGCTCCCCACGTGGGGCGAACCCGCGTCCCCGTCCCCGTCCACGTCGGCAAACTGTAAGAGAATGCGGAACTCGGAAGTAAAACTCCAGGTGGAATATAATAGGAGAAAATAGCGTCACTTGCCCAGGCAATCCCTCTAATCGCAGTTCCACGCAGGGCTTTGTTGTCCTCTTGGACTTGATCTCAGCGTCACCCTCCCCGATGCTGGCTGCAGCAAGGAGATTGCGTAAGCCGGTGGTCCTCAATAACCACGTCTTTCATCTGTTTGCCGTGTGAACCAAACGAGTAGCTACCTACCTAGCTCAAGCTGCGCGATTTCGTCAATGACTCGATCACAATGGCATTGTTTGTGTTTGTGTTTTTATTTAAAATAGATGTGTGCTGATAGCTACATACGCCCGAGGCTGTTGGCTATTGCTGGTAATTTCTTGTGGGGTGTTCGGGCTTGATTTGCAATGCTTGGTCTTCAATGATCTTGAGATGGCCAGGTGAATAAATTCGACAGCCAGCGAGCTTGATATATACATACTTCGACAGGCAGACAGTTCGCTAAACTGCGACTCACGCGACGTGGGTCTATCTAGGTTAGCGATGGTATCGAATATGTATGAAGTCCGGCGATTCGATGTGATTGATCTCTAAAAGATTCTAAATATAAATGGCATTATTGTGTGTTCATGCAGAGGTCAGCACGGCTGGGACTATTTTTAGAAGCAAGGTAGTGCACATCTCCATACGAGCATTAATTCAGACTTCCAAATGATTACATTTCGAGAATATATTTGCCGTCAACTGAATCGATTTAAATATCTTTAAAAACTTTGTCAAAAAGTACCGTTGTTTGTGTAAATTTGGGTACCTTCTAAAAAGTAATCATCAATAATCAAATACCACCTACCATCAAGGTAATAGAATCAGAAGAACGTAATGCTCGGGGAAAACGGGAAAAGCCATGGCTTTTTCTGAAACGGCGCTGCGGACCTGAGAGATGAAATCATTTGACGTCAGAGATGTGATCTCTGACTCTAAATTGCTATCTTCTATTTCATGTGACACATTTGATAAATAGGCTCCTAGTTAAGTTACGAAACATCTGATGCTAACTTTATAGCACTATCGGAGGTCCCGCCTACGCGCGAATACGCTACAGAAAATGTAATACTTAATTAACATAAAAAATTATTCGTTGCAAATGATATTCATCTAATGGAATACATTCATTCAGTCAATCAATTTTAATTAATATGTAAAGGCTTCACTTTTTCGCGGGCACAATGTTTTTGTGACCAGAAAATGATTGCTACAACGCAATAGAGTTGAGCGTTAAAACCTATAGTGACATGCAATCAAGATTCCAATGCAGGAACTGCTTGATGTGCGTCTCGAGTTTGGAAAAATAGTGTCAAAGTGCAGCTGGAAAATGAGAAGATATTTGAGATCCTGCAAACACAAGGTGCATTTTAACACTGTGCACTTTGGCCATTATAACGTCTCCTGCAGGCGATCGCCGATCGAGATTGGGATCTTACTCTAGATTAAATTACACGGGACCGCGAGAGCAAGCAAGCATACCTTTATTAATTTTTGACGGATTTGCTATACAAACAGGATGACTTCATAAAATATTGTAATTAGCTCTCTCGAATGACTTAACACATTTCTATCAATTAATATGTTAACTCATTGTCTTAATTGTTTTACAAACTGATCGTACCTGCTTCAACCTGCACAATTAATTCTTAAGAATGTTCCAATTATGTCTACATAATATTACATGCATAAATCGGGCGTTAGAGTATAAAACCCACCTATAGCGTCGTACATTTTCTGAGCCGGCGACGACAAGAAAATATATTATAATAATCAGCCCACACCTACACCAAGGTCTTTCTTCGTAGCCACTCGTGCCTATGGGGATTAGAAACTTGCATTCTATATACCTGTACTTAAGTGTATTTACTAGTATAATTGGCATTTTTTGATTTCAAATAGTGTAATTTATTTTAATTGACATGCAGCCGATGATCCATTTCCATATATCGACCCATGTGTTCCATTGTGATCATCATATTTAATAAGAATACTATTTTCTTAGCTGGACATATTGTTGAGAGAACTTTTTTTTTCTTTTAGTGTTCTCAAAAAGTTTTCAATGCAGATAAAGAACCAGCCGTTCGCGAGCTTTATTTTACAAGTTCCTATTTTTTTCGAGAAGAGCTGATTGATTTTCCCAACCTTGCAGGATAGCAAAAGACGGATTTAGTACGGGCTGAAGTTGGAGGTCTTAGTTTTACAAGACACATCGTTTATTTAACGCTGTCGTTTTATGGTTAAAATCCGCTTCAAGACACAGGCGAATCAAAATTTCTTGCATAAAAACACCACCGACACGAATGTAGCTGCTATTTTTCTTTGTAATTGCAACAATGGCATGAAGGTGGGGTGGTGCAGTTATCACGCATACAGTGTTGGATGCCAGTGCTGCTCAGCCATCGTCTGGATCAACTCACGGAGAACATTGCTTTTTCCATGTCGGAAGTCGCACACGAATTCGATCCCTGCTGCGTTTTAATAAATGTAACTTACAGTTCTATCATTATTCTTGTTCAATCCTTGAACACATTCACATAGGTTTTCTTAATTTTCCAGCCGCCTTGCGCGCAACTAATACAGAGTCACGTTTAAATTAAAACCGATTGCTTATACACAAGAACTCGGGTAATTCTACAGCGCGTCTCTGCTTGGAAATGTGCGGTATACATGAATTGACCTTCAACCTGACATCGAGAATACCGTGTCTGTGGAAATATTCAAATATTATTCGACAGTCTTTAATTTTAAGGGAATTGCCAGTGTCTCAATCTGACACCTAATGAACTTTGTGATTACCCTGCCTGCCAGAGTGTCGTTTCCCCACCCACTTTTCCGAACCACTAAACAACACTCATCAATATGTATAACAATGCACACGTGTGTGCTTGCTCTCGCGTAATGATAGTCGAAAGTATGGGAGTATGGGAGTATGAATATGGGGGAGGCTAGAAAATATTACGTACCACACCTCGACATTATCATTGTTTCAAGTAAAGCACAGGGCGAGGTCGGAGTCACCCCACTGATGACATTCCTCCTCCATTAAAGCCCATGGCTCGCTTTCAATATGTCATATATACCGCACGCATTTGCCGGCCCCGGCACCATGTATTAATGTGCATGTTATTGTGCCGAGTCTAGGAGTACAAACAACTCATGATGCTCAACAACTTGGAGTTAAAATGACAAGAGTTAACAGACCTCCAGAATACAATGGATGGGTCCAATTATTTTGTCCCGGTATTTTTTGCTTCGCGAAACGTGATTGGGTGGCTAATTGATTGGTAGTGTCAGATTTTTCAGAAAGGTATTTAAGTTAGACCTAAGATTGTCAACATCATTTGCATAAATTCGCCCAGCGATAATTAATTATTGCGGTATACTCTAATTATCATCATTATTCAGAGTTTTGCCGTTAAAATACCAGTTTGATGACTTTCAGAATATTGTTTCCTATCACTATTTCATTCACGTGGGGGAGTTGTACTCCACATTATCTATGAAACTTATTTGAACTTCGCCATTAAAATCGAGGTCAAGGATATCGCACATCCATTATTTGTTTTATTATTCGTAATTAGGCACTAGTGACGTCAAAATTTAATACGAACTAAATGACCCAGCACAAAATATTGCTGATAATTATTTCAAATATCATGTTTTCAAGCACCACCTACGCATCTGCAGCCTACACTTGTATGTCACGCCATTTCCACAACTGCACAGCTGGCCGCTGACGCGGAGGCATTTATTATTCGTTTTACAATATAATAATATATAATATAATATATACTTATGCTAAAATGCACTCGAGGCCTGCGATAATAATGTGTTTTGCAAGTGCTTACATGCCTTTCTTGTATATGGGAAGCCATTTACAAGCCATTCTCTATTTATTTTCATTTTTATTACAGGATCTTCAACACCACAGCGATCTAGAACAGAAGGACTTCGGGTCGACTACCAAATATTGAATTACTTCATCAGTCCAACAACATTCTGATACATGTAATTTAATTAGCTACACCTGGTAGTCAGTAATTTCTGATTTTGAGATAATATGTATATACCCTCCAAGAGTATATCATTTTATACAACTATACCAGGCTTATGTTTGCGTGTGCTAATTTTTTCCATTGCAGCTTCATGGTAGGTTAAAGCATTGCTACACCCTTTGCTAAAACCATTGACGTATGCGGAAGGTGTGTTCTAGTCCATGTGTGGGCTCTAGTTTAATTATGAGCCAGCCAATAGTTATTTGTTTCTTCTACTTTCCTAACTGCTGTTGCCCTATGGCCGCCTGGACTGGCTGGACACGCGCGTTACAATCTCTGCAATGTCCGCGTAAGCTCGCAGAAAAGCGACTTACTGGCGGTACCGTGCATACATGAGACAGGTCACAGGAATAAATTGGCAAACCGTTAGTTTAGAAGATTTCTGTGTGTTTAGTGGTCTTATTATTGAGGGTAGGGATGATTGTTACCGTTTATTTTCAAAATCACAGCGTTCCCTGAGAAAAATGTCATGTAGTTTGATTCAGCAAACAGTTTTTTGCTAATATTAACGGCAGTATCTTAATTAGGTTACGATCAAGTTGATGACGATGACGATTATAAATTCGTCGGGCAATTATAGAGTTCGAGGCCTTGCACCGTCCACATGAGGTGGCATCGTCCTGAAACTCCTCCCTGAATTTGTTCCCGCACCCCCGTGCGGGGCGCGGACAGGGGGTGCATGCATGACGCCCGTACCGACCTCCCCACCTCGGGAGAACAGTGATGACCCCCTCGCAAAGCCACCCCCCAGTGCACCCCTAGCCGATATAGGGGAGTGCAACGAGCGGGAGGCTCTCAGTTGCGTCGTGCAATCCTCTGCAAGTCGAACTGCATTCATCCTCTGTTGGATGCACACTCACACACGTACCTACCTGTTGCACATCAGTATCGTACACAGCAGGCCGAGAGTAGAAAGCATTCAAGTGCACGAGGTCGCGCACATCGCCATTAAACTCTCATATAGTTATTGCTCTTTTGTCAAAAGGTATTTGCGTGAATATTCACCACTTTTGTACGTGTTTACTCCGTGACTCTAGTGACTAGAAAAACAATTTAAACAGTGCTTCTTTTTATTTTCTCTCTCGCGCGGAAACTATTCGCGCCGCGACGTAAAGTGCGCGCGCGCGAGGCGATGCGAGCTTGTGTGGACACAAAATTTTGATTTATTGCTCGTCGAAGTAACGGCGTCTCGCACACCTCGCTCCGAGACGGACTCGTCATCGCCGCCAAGAGGAAGACTACGACGGCGACGTGAGGAACGCGTCTGGGTCAAACACCAAGATAAGAAGATCGGTGATCTCTTCTCCGGAAGGTAAGCGACTCTTTCCACACATTTCCTCCGCCGGTCGACCGCAAGTTCATTAGCTCCTTGCTCGTATCTCTAACGCCCTAATCTTCAATCGCTAATTAATATTGTGCCTTATAAATGTCTCTGTCAACTTGGTTATCGCATCTCATGATTCCCGTCGCTAATTGGTCTGAAACTTTTAGTTAAATCTTGACACTGACAACTTGTCGCTGTTCAGCAGAGAGTACCGCGGTATAATGCACATGCTACAATATGTTACTTCCCAGTTCCGACCAGTAATACTTCACCTATATGATATCGGAGCACGTTTTTATTGAAATCCATTTAGGAACACAATCGACTGGATCAATCTGCCAGACCTCAAGTTTGCATGGCCGTTATATCCATCTTAAACGTCTTATCCCCGTACCAACGTATTTCGAAGATCATCCTCTTTACGTTGTCAATCCCGCTTTTCTATGCCTTCTGAGACGCTGCATCTGTAGTCAATAGGGCCCAGCGCGCAGCTGCCCCCCGGACCTCGCACCACAAGATTCAGTTTCACCCCCACGAAAAAAAAACCATCGCCAGGAGACGTGGGTGCGATTCGAAAATGTAAACCAATAACAGATCAATACAAAGATAAATAAGAGAAAACGAGATTGTCGGACTGTTCGCTATGTATGGCATGTGCTTTGTCTGTCTCCTATTCATGTCCGAGCGCACAATCAAATGTATATCTAGAGTGCGTCGTCGTCGTCGTCGTCGTCGTCGTCGGTGTCCGGGAACAAATCTCTAGAAGTCGGCGAGCAATTCAACTTATTATATTCAATAAACCAAGCCGTGGACTCGCGATTCGAATCAAATGCAACGTGTAATTACGATTTAATTGCGCTAAACGCGAGCCATAATATAATAGAGCTCGATATGATCACGCATACCATATAACAGTCGTTATCTACGAATCTAATTGGCATAAGCTATTTTCAATTGGAGTCTGGTTTTTTGTGCAGTGATTTCCTTTGCCAGTACTATGGCCGGTGTAGGAGCATAATATTTGCCGAAAGGGTTTCGATTCTAGATGCAGATTGATCAAAATGTCGATGCCAAATTGTGCTTTATTGCGTCTATTTCCGGCAATTAACAAGACCGTGTGCACCTTATCGCGACTGTGGCTCGCGCGCTAATTGCACGGCGAGCGTCTTGTCCAGGTGGCAATTGCAGTTGCAGTTGCAGTTGCAATTGCAGGAGAGCGTTGAACGTCTTCTAGTTGGGGTTGGGGTTGGGGGGTGGGGGGGCAAGATTTGGGAGGCTCACTGCTTGCATAGCGCTATCTTGGGGCTTATTGCCCGCGAAATTTCAGCCGTTAATTGAAATTGGATGGTCAACAGCGCCATGCTCTATCGCGGTGATTTGAAAAAGTCAATGAACCCGCCTAAATAACTATAACAAATTTTAATTAAGATCTATAACTACCTAGAGTAAGACACATTAGTGATTTATGATTTAACATTTTTCTAAAGGGAAATTCGCTGTTCAAATTTCCCGCGCAAGTTTTTCAGTCCTATACAGAAAGGCCGATGGCTGAATCATCTATACAAAATGTTTACCACCTCGTAGATATCTGTAGTCACAAATATTCAAAGAAAGACTTCGTCCATTTTTTAATTTTTTTTATTGACTATTGTGGTTTAACTCGGCACTATTTTGACATCTGGCCCTGTGGCACTGGTCTAATGGCGTTAACATGTAGATATATGTGTTATAATTATCGAATAACTCCGCGGCTCTAGAAAATTGTCAATACTCTGTCAGCCGCCGCCGGGCATGATTCAGGAGACGATGAAAGGGTGTCACTACCCGTCATTAGCGAACCACCGACTACTAATTTAAACCCGATTTACGATCTTTAACCAGTTCATGCTATGATCTAATTTTCTCATACATACCAATATATACTGGCATTACCTCGCAATTAGTTTAGAAAATGCGTGTTTGTTGCTTTTATTATAATTAGACTTCCTCCACGTCGCGCGACGTACAAAAAGTAGAGGCGTCGTGGGCAGAATAGTACACACCGTCGCGACGTCGACTTCCTAAATCACGCGCTAGCGACGTCAGCATCTTAATTATTGACATCAGTTTTCGCCAGATGTCGGCTGGTCTTCAAAAAAAAAAAGCTTTGTCCTCAATATAATAGAAACATTGAATCTCACCTACTAGGTATTATTTTCTCTGACAATATGATGGCTAAATGCGCTTGGAGAATGCGACGGCTAGATAATGCAATATCCTGCAAGCATAGACTAAAAATGGTTTTAGAAAGTAGTCATATCGGTATCGGTTTTATTTGCCATGTTGATAGCCTGACATGGCTTTTCAGTACAATAATACTTTCAATCATATTCGCATAAACGCGCCGATGCCTGACACGCGGACATACATGCGTTTAATTGGGCTGCACATGTGGCGCAGAGCTGCACCGACCGCCGCACTTCACAAGCACAATATTGCACATGTGCATTCGATGCAAGCGGGACCGCTACGAGTCGTGCCGTTTCCCGGCACCTTGCTGATGTTTCTTCAAGTTTTTCTCTAAAAAGCGGTGGAGGTGCGTTTTATAATCGACTACAGCATGCACTTCTTTATGAGTGCAGGCTTCTGAGGATAGAATATGTAGACTGAGAAGTGCAAGTGGTTACCTAATCAGAGACACAGCCTACCTATTATATATATTTGTGATCGCCAAAGCTATTGCTCTAAACGAGAACCAAAATATCTCACCAAAACATAATCTAGTGAAAGTGTGTTGTTGAAAGACTTGGTGCACATGTATATATTTCGCAGTTTTTCTCAGAATAATGCCGTATTCTCAAAACACTATTCGCGAAAACACTGTATTCTAGTTACCCGCATATACAATTTTTCATGTTCGGGTTCAAAAAAAAATACCTACGCGAAGAAACATGGCTCAGCATGAAGAGAAATGGTTCAATCAAACTTGATATCGACTTCTAATCATAGGTCTCTGTCATCACATGGAGAGTAATTAAATTACAACTCTTTTCATCTCCAATTAAAATAGCGGAACGTATATCACATTATTTTAATTGTATAGAGCCGAGCAGAGTGAAATTATCACGGGATATTGTTTGTGGCTTGGTAGTGCACTGCATTTCTAAGCGTCCGCCGCATAGAACAGAGAGGAGGTCGCGACAATTTCAAACGCGGTTAAAGACTGCAGCGTTGGTGCCAATATTTTTAGGTTAAGTCCGTCACAACGACCGGAGCCATGCTAGCCATACGTTATCTAATTAATGTTTTAATCACTCACAGACGATGATTTCACTGGCAAAGTGGCTAGAATCTAATAAATAATGCCATATTATTTTTCAAAAATCCATGTTTAAGTTATAGATGTGTGGCCCTGTTTTAAAACATGAGAGCCAATTGGTTGACTTGTGGCCATCATGCCCCCGACGTAGTGAATGCTTCAAAAAGCACAAGCAAGTCGTTGGCATTCAGTTGCTTCAACGACACGCCAACGGTGTTGTAAGATCAATGGGTGTACATATGAGACCTATTTAGTATCGACTATGACAACTAGTTGGAAGACGACATGAGATTGTGAGGAGAATGGCGTGACGCGCGGACTTCGCCGTGTGTGGACACATTCTGTTGCCAGAACCATTGCCAGACAATTGAACATTGGGGGCCACCCGTCGATGTACCAGACGAGAGATGTGCCACCCTCGTTTCTCCCTCGGCGTCTTCTATCATTTATCTCACTCCTTATGATTCAGTCGGGCGACCTGGAGACTTACCTAGAAGCCCTATTGGGCTTCTCATAGTGGAAAGCTTTTGTAAGGATCAAAAAGATTCTTTTGAAAGACATGGGCATCGCACGCTGGCTTAGCAATACGGCACGTGCGACGAACACAATGTAGAGCTCAAGATGTTTGGAGCAGTGAGATGCTGGAAATGTGAAGCAATTTTTTTTTCATATTAAAATCATCAAAGGGTGTCTGGAGATTTACATAAAGTAGACGGAACAACTTTCTACTGGTAGCTCTCTTTTGTCGCACAAATGATTGGTTTTATATTAAGTTTGTTGGAAACGAACAGGTATATCGATACGATTACACCTATATTTAATATTCATATTTGTAAAAATCTTCTTTATTCGCGGTATTAATCTGTGCTTGCCAGTTGCCAGAAACCGTTGCGGAGAGACGTCGTGGCGGCCTATTTGACATCGAGAATGGAATAGAGGGTGTGTATAGGATCCACCACGCGATGGGATCAGATTCACCCCCGCAACAACAACAAAAAAATATATATATCGACGGTTTTTTCGGCTTGTTTGAATGAAGAGTTCACCCCACCCATTGCTAATAATACCTGTAACCGGGCCCGAAAAATAACCGCCTTCAGATTTCTACGCTACGTGCTAAATTTCCTTCCATTCATTTTCAGCGTACTACCTCGTGTTGTCCATCGATTAAAAAGAGGCTGTATATAATAAAATTTAACGGTTTCATGCAACGACTTGAGTATACCGATACATTAAGAGCATTTCCTGTAAATCTTTCCCTCATTCTCAGCTCGGTAATCCAAATCAGCCATCTTTTCTCCTGTGCGTATAGATAGCTGTTACTCACGCCACTGCATCGCCAAGGGCTCATAATTCGAGCCGAATCTTCGGTTCGTTTACAGTTCGCTAATTAACAATATGAAAATCATAACTCCCCCTACCAGTTTGTTCCATTGTCGATAAATAAAAGTATAATTTGCCTCCGATCTTTTTCTTAGCTGTCAAAAATTATCGCTGTGCTGCATTTTACCCTGAACTTTTATCTCCTTGGATCAATAATTAATGTAATTATTAAACACATCGTGCTCGGCGTTTCATTTCTCTTTATCACGCATCAATATTCAATATGAACTCCCTCTCTCCCTCCCGCGATATATTTTATCGCCACGCTAAGCTTTAATTCACTCAGTTCACTTTGATATACCAGTTCTTACCAACTAATGCACCTGTTAAAACCTCACGTGAAATATCTACCTGTTTACCGAACGACTTGAGAATCATCTGTGATATTTTAAAATAGATGATGCCGAGGTGGAAACAGTGAGATATATCACCTGTTTTTTGTGAGTTCCTTGTACTAACAATAGGGGGGCATCTAACAGTTGTGTAGCCCGTCCTTGCTGGGAATTTGACCGCTCTCTGCTCTCTGCTCGGAGTTCGCCCCCGCTCTTTCGCCGAGGTGAGTTCACCGCGTCGTATCGAGTCCACTGACCGGCGAGTCCCCGTCTTGTCGCCACTGCCTGCCTGCCTGCCTGTCTTTTGTTCGGCATGATTTGAATTCGATGACTATCGACTAGTAGCCATTGAGTGTCGAGCTTGTCGTGATCTTGGGACAGTAGGACCCGGAGACAACATTGTCTTGTCCGCGTGTCGCCTCGCCTCGCCTCGCTTTTTGTGTCGGGACACGATTCAATTTGCTGCAGTAATGTCCGTCGTGTGTCCAGTCTTGCCTCCAGTCTCAGCTCCAGTCTCAGCTCCAGTCATTGCCTGACGGTTGACGCCGCAGAGCAGAGCTCGTCTCGAAGATTATACTTGATCGCATTTCATAGCGAACGAATTAAGTATGCCAGACGATATCCATAAAAGATATCAGTCATTTAAACTAAATTAAGCATTTTCGTGTTTGTAACTTATGGGTTTTTGAAAAGCTCCTGATATTAATATACAATATCGTTCAATCCCTCTGGGGCTACGTGTCCATCTGTTCAAATTTCCGATTATAAAAGAATAAATTTCGAGCGATGTTCGCCTCACCCGGAGCTCGGGCCGCGTGTCCAGACTCTTGGCCATCTTGGTCGCCCGCCGCCGCCCGATGAACCTGCCACCAGCCAGTGCGTGCTATCAACGTCTTCGCGGCGAGCATCTTGCCACGCCTGCGGCACATCTTCGCGTGACTGCGAGGAGCACCAGAGCAACCTGCTCGATATGCTGCCGGTTATTACCTATGTGTATACGGGCGGCGGATAGAGCATTCTTAATTCTTTCTTTACAACAGGCAGCGTTTTCTTGGGCGCTATGAGCTCCCGTGTGCATGTGTTGGCGTATGATGTCCGATCTCGAGGATAAATTTCGACCCTGACCGGTTCGATACGATCCCACCAACCCGAATTGTATTAGAACTAGTTTTCACTCTGGCTTTTCTATACGCTCCAAAAGGGTAACCAAAATTGTGATACGACAATAATTTCGAATTACTTTATTACGGTGTCGACTACGTTTACAAAACAACCCATGTTTTCAAGAAAAACGCGTTACGATGAGGAAAGTTTCTACACACAAACCTTGAGACACACAGCGAACCTCAATTAACCATCAGGTTGACTTGTGTAGGAGAGAACCCATAGAAATGGATATTAGGCTCGGCATTCTTGTGAGTAGAATGGGCAAGGTGGGGATTGTGTGGGAGGATCCACTCAACAATGCTCTGAAAAAACTGTCGATGAAACGAACCCGATGGCTCAAGGTGAGCTCTAGTCAGAGCTCGCGTCGATCCAGGGGCGGGGGGCCCCATTGTCGCGCTGGCTGGCTGGCCTGCGGAATGCACTGATTACGGAATAGAACACCGCTGCCTCGGGAACAGGTAGCCTCTCTAAATCGACAAGACTAATAACTCTAGTCGGGCTCGGGATTTTCTAATGAGCATGGCCATTCCTAAAAGAGTGGATGCTGTTCTGGAGGCTAGGGTGCCCGGGAGGTGCAGAAGTCTTGCAGGTCGTTATGAGAATGGTTGTTTGCTTCAATGTCTAGAGATCACGGTGCTATCGTTTCCTTTTGGCCTTCCAACGCGTCGTTACTCGTTTCCACTCAACATCCTTTGAGAAATCTACCAGGAAACCGCGGTTACACGTCGTGCACTATGCCAATCGTTCGGCGTAAGAGAGATATCAATTTTACTCCGAGTTATTACATGGGACATTCGACCGTCGGCTCTGACATGCGTAAAAATGATGGATTGACATGTCATTTTCTAATAGATAGTGTGATTTTTAACAATTTCCAATAATGTTTTAAAAGCGTCCATTTGTACTTTTTGTTTGGTGTGCATGTCAAACAGGGTTCAATATTAATTAATTTGGAAGATTTCAAAGCCAATGTTGCGAGCGCCCAACTTTTAATTTTGATACAACAATTTCCCTCGAGGAAAATAACGATGCACCCACTGCCGTTTTGCGTTGCCACACAATTTTTATGTTCTCGTTGAAATACACTTTGAAATCGTGTAGTTCTTCAATTGAACCATGATGCCTCGACAAATACGCATGCGCGAATCTTTGAGGAACAGTATACTCATCTGTTGATCTATTCGTCGGAAGTCTCTCCGCGAATGGCACGGTAGTGAAAACGCTAAGCGATCATGTCTCGAGATTTTGTCGTCGTCCAAGAGAAGAATTTTAATTTTCTTTTAACATGTTGCAAATTAAGTCCAGCTCCTGGTCTTACGTCGCGACTTTTATGAATAGCTCGTGTTGATTTGGCGAGATGTTGTGGGAGAAACGATCCGTGGACAGAGTCCCTCTGTTCGCCGCGGAAATTCGCTTCTTGGAACACTCGTCATTTCGCATCGAATTAGGTTCGGATGCAATCTTGTCCGGCCCGAATATCGATCGTGCTCTGCGGTTTTTAGCCTTCTGCCATACGTCCATGCATTCTGTTAACCTCCCAATACGCCATTCGGTGAATGACTGATACATTTTTAAAAATCTTCTTTATAACATAATGCACTGGTGTGTGAGTATGTTTCCGCAAAATGTTGATGTCTTATGCGTTTCTAGTATAAATATTATAGCTGGTAAGCCCAATGGTGCATCCATACCTTAACTGAACCCAATTTAAATCGGTGAGAAAAAAGCCAAAGGAATATCAAACAGATAATATTGACGAACATTAATTAATTTTTTTTTGCATGTCGCTTCAAGCTTGAATAACTGAAGTCATTTATTGGTGTGTGTGTGTGTGTTTGTGTGAGTGTGTGTAGGATTATCATAACAAATTGATCTTCTAAATTGATATTTCCTACTCTCGTATTTTGATCGGATCATTTTGACATTACAGACGCTAGTTTCTGTTGTGCTAATCACATGGTAGGTAGGTATACGTGAAACGTGTTGGCTGCAATATAGAAACTAGAAAGTGATTCAGATAAAATAATATACGTGAAAATGATTGATGCAGCCACTGTAAATCAAGTGGGAGTCGAAAGAACAATTTACTCGACTATTAAAATGTCACGTGATATACATCTTGCTCACAATTAGCGCTTGGTAGTATCTTAGAGTGGAAGTTGACTGAGCCATGTTTTTTTTTGTGTCTTGGTCCCTTCGGTAAAATACTAGTATATTTTCAATTCCTGGCACTTTCCTCTTACTATACCTGCCTGAGCTTATTGAATTGAAACCAACTTGCAAGTTTATTGATCTCTGTTCGAGTAATAAACCAGCAACAACCGTGATAACTGATAATTAGTCATTTTATTAACGGATGCACTCAAACGACCACAACAAAAAGTGCAAGCAAGAGGCCACCAACGCAGCTTAATCGACGGCAAATTTCATTTTAAATTACTGTTAAAGTTAACTCGCTGGTTATCTTTAATGGCATCCGTTGACATTCCGATGTGCTCACTAACGCTTCGTTAGATTCGCCATTACCAGAGTTACTTTAAAAATCAAAAAACCACGAGTAATTATAAAATAAGTCGGGGAAATAATGTTACCCGTCTTGCCTTGTAGGCGGTATGGACAATTTAAAAATACTAATAGGGAAAATAAAAATACTCGACGCTTGTTCAGGACAGAAACCGAGGCTCGTTAAAAAAAGAGCGTTCTTATAGCGAGCACAAGACATCTTCGATACACCTTCCTATCCTCGCCGCAGTGGGCATCATATAGGTGAGCCCGCACTCTTTCTCGAGCTCGATCCTCGAAGAGGTCGGCCCTTGGTAGGCGGTGCGATGGCAGCAAACGGCGCAGCGCAGGGCAGTGTTTAATGGGGTCCCCCTCCGCCGCCGCCACCGCCGCCCGG
>LVVV01432390.1:0-18698 GCA_001676325.1 Amphinemura sulcicollis
AACTCTGAAACTGATCTGAATAAAAGCCAGCCTGCTATTCTCATAAAACCAGCCTAGAACAAAACTGTCTAAGTCTAGAATTGTCCCCGCCCTGAAATTAACACATGCAATAATCGCTAAAGTCCCAGTAGACCGATTCTATCAAAGGCAAAACTGTCTATTTTTTTGACATTTTCACTTTGTTTTTAGAGATTTGCAAATGATTATACAATATTTACAACATTTTCTTTGCAGCTACGTGTAGATAACACTTTTATGATAAGCCCAAAGCCCTTCACTACTTCTTCAAGTCTACAATGAGTCAAATACAGGATGGCAAACATTAAAATTCGTCTAGAGCAAAACTATGTTTTGGACTTGGACAGTTCTTAGTAGTTAGTATCTATAGTCTAAGGTTCTGCCTCTAAGCCGGCAATATCATGCACTACATGGAATATAGTGCATTTTTATTGCATATTGTTTTACTGAGTTAACTTTTAGACAATCAGAAAATTCAGTTTTTTCTGCAGCCTTGAGGTTGGTTAAACAATGGAATGATGTTGACTCATTGCTTATGCATGCTGAATACATACTTAGAAAGACCTCAATTGGCAGGATAATACCAGGGTCAAGGATGTTATCAAGCTTGTTTTTAACCAAACAAAATTTGGGCCCGAGTCATACTCCTTCATTTAAAATATTACAGTTAATCACACAGGCAAAGCAAATAATCTGCGTAATAATCTGCTTTCCTATATCACTGAAAGTGAAAGTTGGAAATTTTACAGTAATGCCTACTCTCTTGTCATTAATACCAAGAATTTG
Organism: Amphinemura sulcicollis; assembly: GCA_001676325.1. Classification (NCBI taxonomy): domain Eukaryota; kingdom Metazoa; phylum Arthropoda; class Insecta; order Plecoptera; family Nemouridae; genus Amphinemura; species Amphinemura sulcicollis. Next base: position 805 of record LVVV01432390.1, read on the forward strand.
GCAACTTTGAACAACAATCAAGTACCTACATGGAATTCTTTAAATCACTTACTTGACAATTCCAAAGCCAAGGCTGACTATGATTACGAGCATCCTAGCCAACATGCGTTTGGCACACGACACCAGCTCGGCCAACAAAACGGCTCCCTTCATTGACGTCCCAGTGGAGTTGACGGTCTGATACTCAGCGTAGAACATGGCCTTCTCCAGCATCCCAAGCAAGATGACACCTCCGATCCAGAATTGAATGCGCAGTAGATCACGCCATTGACAGAAAGAGACCAACAGCCAGGCCAGTCCCAGGAGCACATAAACCAGGCACATTGCTCCATAGAACTGAAAGGATGCAAATAGCATTGAGTCTAGTCACGTGTTTTGATAGGAAAATGCAAAAAAAAAATAAAGGAAGTACTCAAGTTGCTCAAGTTTTAGAAAATGAAGCCGAGATAGAACCCATCTCAAGTAAGTTGCATTTTTAAAATCTATTCTGATTCTTGCTTTAATTATTTTGCCTTAGACAATATATCAAACCAATTGTACTGATAAAGAAAATACCTGATTGATCAAGTTTTCAGCTACTACTACGTGGTTCTTATTACAAATTCCTATCCACCTTAAAATAGTAGGTATTTGATGTTACCGGGAGTAGTGGCCAGTCTGCAGCTGAGAGGTAATGTCCATTCCAACTCATTTCGATTGTGACAGATGCATTGAAGTTACCGCTAGCACGGCCAATATCGAGCTGAAGTAAGTACACTCCATCATAATGAACGGTGAATACCGGATGCTTAGATGTCAACTGAAGTGGTTTGCTAGCTTCTCGCTTGGATATGTTGTCCGAAATGTCATCCAATTTATTTGCTACATGATCGTTTGATTTGGAAGACAAGGATGTCCCCCTATTTTCAACTAACTCATCCTGAAAAATAAAACACACACCTTTTTGTTTTTAAGCTACCTACTAAATATTAAATGTGTTTTACTTTTATGCCATTATTTAAACAAATGGTTCCTTGCAGTAGTTTTGTAGATACACTTAGGTAATGTTGTCTCTAGACAACCAACATAATAGAACTTTTATCTGTGATTATAGCACAGATGAAGGTTAATATGCCAAACCTAATACCTCAATTAATTTCAAAACCAAATTTAAAAAATTTAAATGTTTCTGTTTAAGGCGATCCCAACGTGGATATTTCTAGTGTGGCAAAACTCACCAATGTAATAATTGTGTGTGCAGCACAAAGAAATGGGCCTTGATCGTTTGAGTCGATATAAGCCAGGGTCCGGTTGCTGGTGGGACCGGCAAACAATGGCTGAAACTAAAATATAAATACATTTATTAAATCTCCAAAATCATCTGGATCTATTACTACTAAAACCTCTCAAAACGTTACAATGGTAAGACAAAATCAAGAAACTCACTCCGCCTTCTAGATTCAATGAATCCTCCCAGCATCGCAATTCTATTACTTTGAATCGCACGGTTACATTAACCCCAGGTGAATTGTCATCCGCATCGCAAAGGACTAAAAAAAATTTACATTAAGAAAGTGAATGAATGAATAATTACTTTCAGACCTTTATATCAGTGTCACTGGGCCATTTGTCAAAACAGTGCATCGTTAAACTCCAACTTTTACGTAGCAAGTACATAGTTACAGAGCATGCTTGTTTCTTTTAGCTTAGTTGCAATGAACCTAATTAGAGAAATAAAGTTACTATCTTCACAATATTCAATCACTGCAGAATTGTTTTGTAACTCATGTGGGCCTACAAGTAAGTAACCCAATTAATAAATAAGAGTTAACAACATACTTTGTATGAATATTTTAGATCCATTGTACAAGCTTTTTGGAATGTTCACATGGGTGGTTTCCTGAAAAAGTAAATTCAGTCATTAAATCGGATTGATGTAGGTTTACATAGTTGTATATAGATGTTAAATGTGTTTCTCGATTTTGCTCTGGTGTGAAAAGTTTGGGCGATTTTAACAAGAGTCTTCACTAAAGAGGAAAACCAAGAAACACGTCTTCCCAGTCATTAAAATAATTAGCAATCACAAATGTGTTGGGAACTTTAAATATAGGTGGAGAACAGTGTCAAGATATCCACACCTGCTAGTTCTAACCTAGATGTATATAACACACGAACACTAATTTAACTTCAGTACCTAATTACAAAATAAAGGCATTGTTGATAACAATTACGGGTAGTTCGAAACATAGGTAGTTCCCACCCATACCCTGGAGGCAATGAATTACTTGGGAACAGTTATGGGCAAAAATAAAATCGAAATGTTTGCTGCACACCTAAATGAGATTCATTGCGGTATACTCATTCTAATTAGATAATTAATGCATTATAAAAAGTTAACGCGACAGCCAAAAGCAACCAAATATTCCACATATTACTGTCAGATAAGATAAAGACACTGACAGTGAAAGAGGTTAGGTTCCAATTTCCTTTCAAATAACTCTGTTCTTACGCTCTAAGGAAGATAATTTAGTTTCTTACTTGATTGAATTGAATATCTTCCCACTTTCCTTGGTCAGGAGATGCACTTGAACACGCAAAAAAAACGTTAAATATTAAAAATAACAAGGCACGTCGCCGAAAAGATAACCTGACCGCCATCATTAAGTGAAGGTGTGTTCGAACATTGTTGGTTGTGAAGGCTTTAGAAGGCAGTGTGAGAGCAGCTGATGTTCAACACGCTCTCTTTGACAGTTATTCCTAACCTAACTTTTGCCCGCCGTGTTGTTCGGCTTTGAAAAAGTCACAAATTCGCAATTTTAGTGTCGGTCGTGGACATGTCTTTACCAAATATAATAAGAAATGTGAGTTTAAGCGCAACATTAAAAATGTTGACTAAACAATAAATCCAATCCAATGGTGTTATCTTCTTGTTTGTTTCTAGGCTAGGGCTGCGTCAGTTGTTCGAAACTTAAAAAGCATTTTCCAGTGCTCCTCACACATCCACACAAGGAACAAACTGATGAGTTTGTACGAACCAGACTATTTAGATGTATGTATGTCTCAATTGCTTGTTGCAACCATCCAAGAGTTGCAAGACAACGACTTGCTAGTTTGTGTTTTTTCTATCCTTTTGCAATTCTGAATATTGATAGAACTTGCCGGAAAGAAAGTACCTAGCACTACGGCAATTCTGTTTACTAACTTTGTTGTTTGTAACTTTGTTGTGTTGTTTTTCAATCATAATTTCAAACGTTTAGGCTGTACAATCGTGGACCAATGTTGATATGGAATTAAATTCATTAGATTTGCAGGATCTTTGCTATTAAATGCTACCAAAAAGATTAATTTATTACGGGCACACATGTAAACACATATATTGTACGCATATATAACACCAATCCATTTTGGGCCCGACTCAATCGGAATCAAAATCACATGTAATCAAGTAGATACCTATTTTCGGACATTGATTAGTTTGTGTTTAACTGATCACTTTCTTTCACAGAGTTTGAAACCAAAGGTACCTCTATATGGAACATTAAATATCCAGTTAAAGGGATACGATTATACAATACTCGAAAGTTGCCAGAAGCTCATCCACAACTTTGCAGAAAGCATGGATGTAGAAGTCGATGATGGGTAAGAACAGTAAAAGAATATTAGTTTGGTACACGGTTCAAGCATTAATCAAGCTTCAAAGATAAGATTACAACACCTATATCACTTTTTGTTTTTTACAGTTGGGCAACACCTCCAGTTCACCATCAAATTCAAAAGTTTAAACCGCAAAGCTTAGTTGTTGATGCAGAGTTCAAGATGACTGCATATGAGAGAAACATCCAAGTGGTTGACTTACCTAGTACGGTTGCTCCCATACTCCTGGAAGTAATCATGTCAGCACTCCCAGAAGGTGTTGAGTTAAAGGTTCATGAACATGACCCAGATCACGAAGAAGTACGGTATGTGCCTGACCGTGAACTTCTAGAACTTAAATCCCAGCTGGATGATCTTGGTGGACCATCAACCAAGAAAAAGTAAACGACTTAACAAAGTGGAACATTTTAAAATGGATTGCTGGATTTCGAGTTATTTTCATAGATGCTATTTGTTATACACATACAAAAAAACTTTTAAAAATATTAGAAAAAATATATATATTTATTTTGCATCTATAAATTTGAGTTATTATATAGTTACTGTAGTTTACTTATCAAATACCAATATACAAGTTCTATTAAGTGTATTTTTCCATTCATAACAGTGTCATATCCACCACATCAATTTAGTGGCGAGTTTCCAGCAAGTTGGTTGCAACCTATTAAATATCAATTTATCAGACCATAGTTTGTAACTCTTTAATACACTAGCAGTGCCAATTCTCTAATTGTTAATGAACTGTACATGTCAGCAATATAAAAATCTCAAAATTTAGCAACACTGATTCCAGTTTCGTAGACTTACTATAAACAAAACTAGACATAATACTGCCATATCTGGTACTGTGTCAATATATTTGGAGCACTTAAATTATGCTCCAATGTTTGTACTTGTGATGGGAATGGGATACATATCAACAATTGACTACAAATTAATCAAATTACTGCCAAATAAAAAAAATACAGTGTTAGGACAGGCTTCTAATTAAAAATCTGCTGGTATCAGGGACATGGATATCGTTGGTAAAAACAGCCAAAGGATATTTTTCTCAATTGTCGATAAGCAGTAAATGGAAACACAACCCAACCTAGAGCTAACGATTTGGCACGATTATTAATTGGGAATGCTTGTTACATTTGTTCCCCACTGATTGCCATCCCTTGAACGGAACTGGCATTCCATACTCTGATGAACATGTATTCACCTTTAACCCACATTAATTAAATAGTTGAGGGTAAAGAGAGAGGCAAGATTAAGACACAATTTTCCTTTTGCTTTGGACCTGAAATATCACTCAAACTACTATAACATCCCAGCACATAAGAATAAATTCAGCACTCTTACATCTTAAAGGTGTCATATTCACACTACTCCAAAGTGAACTACTTTAATGGTTCCATTCCCATTATCTTCCTCGTCAGAAATATCTTGATTGGCAAAAAAGCCGGCATTTGAAGCACTGGCATCAGTCGGCAGCGGCACCATTGGAACAGTAGCAAAGTCTTTCAAGTAGTCTTTGTTTCCGAGGCACAGTGGAAGGCTGTCTAAAAGCTCCTGACTCGGGTTGGGAACGATGAAACGTCTCCTTGGCTCGGGGGCATCTCTCTCGGGGTGTATGGCAATTACAGTACTCGCACACGAGTCCACTGATGTCTCCGTCAAAGGCAGTGGTATCTCCTGCAAATTAAAGGCAATTCTAAAGAAAGAGTAGTTAAGGAAGCAAGATACCACAGGGTACTGTGACAACAGTTATACTTACTGGCATAAGAATGTGGGTGACTGTGTCAGAAAACTTGACCTTCTGTTTTTCTCCCGGTATTTTTAAGTGGCCGTTTAGACCAGTAAGGGGTGGTTTTGTCGTCGGTAGGGGAGGGAGTGGGCGCGGAGGCACTCTGGGTTCTTCCGAATCCGTGGAACTTGTTGTCCCATCTGAGGAGCACCCGGAACACGAAGAATGCGAACAACAAACAGAATCCGATCCTGAGCTGTTGCCGCTGCTGCCACGGTTGTATAGTTCCTTTGCTTTATCACGAGCGGCATTTGCCATGTCTTCCTCGTTCATTGCCTTGGCATAATAGTGTATATCCATAAAGAGATCATGGTCATTAAGATCAATTGCAAGGCGAAATGATTTTTCAAACAGCTGATATCGCAGCAAATGATGGAAGAAACGTCTGGTTAAGTCACGAACTTGGTCGCCAAACTCCACTTCAGTTGCTTGACAGATTGGTCGAAGGGGAATATGAAAACTCCCCAACGACGTTTGCAATTGAGCTACCGAAGAAAAAAGTAATTAAATTTTTATCATAAAACAATCGACATATAAGGTTAAAAAAATATCATAATTACCTTCTCGTTCCGGAGTGAGTGGTAAACGAAATAGGTAATTGATAATGGCATTGAGGCAAGCAAGACAAACAAATCCATATGAATCCCAATTGAGACTTAATAGCATGTTTACTGCCTTGTCCACTTGATTCACACTGAGATACAAAAGCACCAAAGCATCAGGAGAGAGCCCAAAGTAGTGCACGTCATCTTTAATGCCTCCTCCGCCAACAAGTCTGAATGCAGCCAAAGGGCCGTGTTCAAACTGCAGCAGAAGCATTCCGTCGGTTTGTGCAAAGTTTGCGCTGTAGTGTGACACATCACACTTCTTACTCCACTGCATGCGAATTAATGTTGGCTGGTTTTTGAAGTAGGACCCCAAGTCGATGAGGTTAGACGGAGTCATGTCTTCGCTGATAAGTTGTATTTTAATGCAGGAAAGGGCAATGTCAAAGCATTGGAATTGGCTTCTCTCATTGGCAACAACAACAACAGAGCCATCTGGATGCCATGACACCATAGTTGAGATCTAAAACAAAATGAACTTCGTTTAGCAATTTACAATTTGCAGTGGCAGTGGCAAAAAAATTGTAGGCTTAGATAACTGTTTTATCTCAATAACAAGGCAAAACTTACAAATGAAGCTTTAGCTGAATGGGTGGTGCCTTTTCCTTCGTCAAACAGAACTAGCGATCCATCAATACACCCAACCAGCAACTTTTCTTCATCTGGGCTGAATCCAAGACAGCACACTTGTGTAAGAAGTGGAATAGATGTCACCGATGTTCTTTGCAGCCGCGATTTGCTGATTTCATAAGTGCAGCTCTCCACAGTTACTTCTCCCTTTCTCGACACTTTCTGTTCAATTGAATGAATTGCATTAGTTTGCACTTGACTGAACGAAACACAAACTGGATCAAACTCGGTTCTATAATAGCAGAGCAAATCAGCTTTTGTTCCTCGGATCCCATACACATGGACGTTGGCTCGGTCTTGGTCCTTTACGAGGGGACTCCATGGGTATACCTCATCTCTTGAGCAGCGCCACCATATAAGTACCTGTTTAAAAATTGCAATCCATCAAGAAATATTACTAGCTTAAGACATTGTGATATAGGTGGTTAAAACAAATTTTAAGCGTTCCATCAAAACTATACTTACCATATCTCCACTAACGTTACAGGACATCCTTCGTTCCAATCGGCGTCCTGTGGGGCCAGCAAGCTCCAAGACTTGTAGCTTAGGATCCAAGCGGCTCAGTTTCTCTGGCATTAATCGTTTTATTGCAGGTTTCATGAAGTGTATCAATGAAATTTGGTTGTCATTGTATGAACATATAAGATGAGTCTTTGTAAAAATTATGTTTGAAGCATGTTCAGATATCAATTTACCGACTAAATACTTGTCAAATGCAATTTTGAGGATGTCTCCATTGAAAATATTAATACTGATGTTGATTATGATCCCAGAACTAAGAATAATTTGCATGGTACTGTTGTCTCTCCATTGGCTGAACACAACTTTGTGCAGAGTGAGCTGATCTTCGAGTTCTTTTAAAGAATCCTTCAGTTTGTTAGGGCGTTTGTTTTGAGTGAGCCAGGTCATGCCTCTTTTTTCTGCATAGGACCGCTTACATTCATTGTAAGGTGAATCTAGCACATCTTTCTTTTCATGGTACCTGAAATATTACAGGTCAATTGTGATCAATTGTGCTACTAGTATTGACACAATATTCGGAAACCAAGATGATTTTGGTACCTACAAGCCACATTCTTTTGGAACAAAATCTAAAATTTTGGCAAACCAAAGGAAGTAGAGAAAGATATGCAATATAATATGCGCACTGCCCCTCTTATTTGGTCTACTTTGCATTAAAACCCCATTTTAATGCATTAAAAGTCAGATAGAGGGTATTGACATTCCATATGGACTGTCATATCATTATTGAGTGTGCGGTGACTAAACTCATATTTATCCAATTTACTACCTACGATTAGAGAATAAATTGTCCATTGAGCAAATCGTGAAAATTTTCTGTATGAAGCAAATAACAATTTCCTTACGTATGCCATGACCCTCAGACTTACCTGAAGGCCCCAAAGTCAGTGTCCTTCACTTCTATTTCTTCTTTCAGGGTCCAGAATCGAATTTGGCTCAGTAAAGTTAACATTTTATTGATTTCAAGAGTTGATAGACAACATTTCCACTTCTATGTGTTAAAGAAAATCAACTTTAACCACGAAAAATGAAAATATAAAAAAGAAAACATAACCCCCAAAGCCAGACAACAATCAACAGATGGCTGAAACTCGTCTCTCGTCTGACTGAAGCCTAAAACAATGCATGCCAGCTGTCACTTTTAGGTTTATAGTTAAAACGCCTGGCGCATATACAGCCGCTTTATCACGGATTTACTTTAATACGTGGTTTTAGTTAATATCGTATTGCATTGCAGGATGCTGTTTCTAGTAATTTGTTTTAAATTGTTAAAAGAAATATGAAAATTACTGCCACGACAATTGAATCGAATGCCAATAAAAAATCCTTAATCATTTTAAGGGAATATGTTGAAAAGATCCTTATCCGTGCGTTCCTTACGTTCATATCTTAGGTCTTGACATTATTGAATTACATGAGAATGAATTTAGCAAAATGGGTGATTTGGCAGTCATACATTTTCGATATGAAGTCCTTTAAGTGTAAGCATTTGAGTTTATAAATAGTAATTAGAAAACATATCAGGCTAGTGTGATAGTGGTATAGCATACTCCACTATAATTGTGTTTAGTAATCGGTCGCAAAAGACGCTATAAATCACAATTAATTAGACAATTATATTTAAAATCATAACAGCTCACAAGTTAATATTACTTGCGGTTTCCGATTTGATAAAAATATAAAATAGATTTTCATTCTGTCTGTGCCAAGGTGAAACTGGTTTTCATTCACTGTTTTCTTGTCTTCGCTATATTGTTTAGTCTGTGCTGTGGCTCCGGCTGTCGGGTGGGAAATAATGGTCTAGTTCCTGCGCCAGCAGGCACGGCCGTGACCTACCCGTAGCCGGTAAGTACCTTTCTTCAGTGAAGGTTTGAAGAATACCCCATGAATTCAAATCAAATTATATTTTCTCTGGGAAGCATACAGATAATTTTCAAATGGTTCCTTACAAAGTTTCTTTCTCAGCAATCAATTAAATTTAAGCTTGGGAGTAAAGTGCAATCAATGAAATAGCAGCCAACAATTGTATGTATAAAATTATGATTACGGAATCATTGTCCGCCATTGCTAATCTTGCGAAATTTTGCAAAAAAAAATGTCAGTTATGATATTCCCCACCACACACCCATTCCCCTTAACTTGTAAAATCACAAATATTGCGCATTCAATAAAAATTCTCTTTCCATTGATGATCGCATAATGATGGTTGGCTTGATACTACAGTGCTACTCTTTGCACTTTGTATTATTTGACAAAAGATTCTAATCTCCTGGGCTTAGCACTGATTTAGGAAATATTCGTTGCTTTCTTGATAACGTTGATAGAAGCAACATGCGCGCAAAACAATGTCTCTATTAATAGTTTCGGACTTATTTTACCAAGTGCGAAAGATGCTAAATGTCCACTTACCTTACGCAACTGGTTTACCGTGAAAGACACATCGCTAGAGGGCGGAGGGGGCATTAAATAGCATAAAATCATCTAATTAGCATACTGGTCCTAATTGAATCAGCAATTGATTCAGTTGATCTTGAACGGCGAGGAAGCTTGACCACGTTAGTCTGTCATTTCGCTTTCGGAATACGGTACTGATTGTAATTAGATACATACGCGAGTAGTTGAGGGATGGGGGTAGTTAGGCGATACAACATCCTTCCAAAACTGTCACCGAAGAAGGCACATGTCTTGCACTGCACGTGACAAGTTGCCGGGCCAAGGCAAGACAGTCTAGAAAGAAAAACATGGACTAGTGATGGATTAGATAATTGCAAATTGGCTTCCACACGATTAGACCTACATCACTGGAATCATCTCCGCTCCATGATGGTTGTGTTATCTCGTTGTAATGTGTAATGTGCAAGCTTGGAGTGGGAAAGCGCAAAGGGGGAGTGATTGAAGGAATCAAGAGTGGGGTAACGCAATGATACTACTACACCAGTCTTACATTGGTGTGCATCTGCAAACGATCATCTGCAAACGAAGCCAAACGAAGCCACGGCACACGAGTGCGCCAAGCAACACGAGCAATGCAGGGTGGTAACCAAGCAATCAGGAGTATCACATCAGGTGCTGCTTTAGCTGCACTTTGCTGCGCTGCTGGCTGCACCCGGTGGTTCAGTGGCTGTTAGTTCACCCTATCCAACAGTTGACAGTTCGTCATGCGCGGCAGCACGGCGAGTATAGCAGAGAAGACATTACAATCGGCTGTCAGTGTCAACAGCGGAAGAAATAAAAAGCACGATGTCGTACTCGCAGTTTTGGACACATTGATATCTGCGCTACTGATCGGTCCTGCAGTAGTTGCCTATTGGAGAGGGACATGGTTACTTATGGACTTTTACGTGTTTCCGGACAATCCCGAACACAGCTCTTGGGCGTCTATGGTTCTAGGACTTGTTGGACATGTCATGTTTACCATGTTCCAGTGTCATCTGGCACGTGTGTTTCATCCTGATACGCACAGACTGACCTATTACATCGTATCCCGGTTATATACAGCTCTATTCGGGATCGTGTGCGTCAACGCATGGCGAGGAGCGTGGAACGCGCTGGACGTTTACACCGGCAAGGAAGTGGGTGCTGTCGTTGCGACTACCTTGCTTGGCACGATCGCTTTAGCGGCAATGCGAGTGTTACGGAATTTGTCTGCGCCACCTTTCGCGGTTGCGATTGACGATCCTGAAAACTACTTCCAAGTGGCCACCATGTTTCGACTCTCAGTAAGTAGGCACCGAGCTTGCTCGTGCCAGGTGCCAAAGTCATTTTCGTTTCTCGAATGGGGACGATAGCTTCTAAAGTTTAGAGGGTAACTGAGATGAGGTGTCTCAAACGTGCTCGGTGAACATTCTTGGGCGTCTCTTCAGGGTGAAAAAAACCCAACGATTTCAAACGTCGAAGTTTTGTGTTTTTGAGCGGCCCATGCCGAGATGCAATTAACTGACATTTGGCACGGGTTACGTCGGTGAATCCTTCTAGTGCATGTGAGACGCTTGGAGAGACGTTATTAATGTATTATTATGACTGATGCTTGATGCTTAGCTCCTGAGAATGATATCAGGCAATTGACCAAACGAATGTAGGACACTTGATGATGTGATACTGTATAATCACGTTTTGTTTGATAGGTTTCAAATGTATCATCACTTATCAGACTTGTGCCAACTCAAGCTGGTATTATGATCATTCTCTTCTAACAATCCATTGAGTTTTGATAAGACTGAGCCTAAAGCACTAGATATCAATCACATACTCTGTGAACAATCGAGATTTTATTTAAAAATAACATCTTGGAAATACAAAAAGAAACTTCTAAAGAATAAGTTTCCCGACATAATCAATCATAACTTTTCTTTGAGCTGGTCACTGTAAACTGTAAAGCGTTTTGAATCAAACTGGTCACTTTTTTTGTGAAACCAACAGATACCAATCTTTTTATCTAATTTAAGAGTTGTTTACCAGATTAGTATTTACACAAGTGGTTACAATTGTCACGAGGTTATAGGCACCTTGCTCCCTGTAAAGAATTAGAACAACTCAATTCAAGTATTTTAATTTGGAGGAGTAAAGGAGCGCAAAATAGCAACTATAAGGAATGTATACGTGATGAAGTTTCTCCTGAAAAAAAAGTCCATGTGCGCTCCTTATTAGAAAAGAGTACACCGGAGCAAAATGACCTTACCTTTAAAGCGCCGTAAAACCCAAATAAACAGTCATTCAAGAGTACACAAATATTCTATGAAAACACGAGCTTTCCATATAATTTATAAGCCTACTTACCTTACTCTACGGCTTGTTATGTGAGAAATTCTAACACAGTCACTCATGTTTCAGAAATCGAGAGACAGCACGTTATACACGCTGGATGTCATCTTCAGCGTGTTCTTGGTCGGTAACCTCGTCGTGTTCGCATGGCGGGGTGCCTGGACACTGGTGGACATCTTCCTCTACCCTGAACAGCCTGGCCTCTCTGCCCTGTGCTCCCTGGTAAGTCTGAACACCCTGGCCTCTCCGCCCTGTGGTCCCTGGTAAGTCTTAACAGCCTGGCCTCTCCGCCCTTTGGTCCCTGGTAAGTCTGAACAACCTGGCCTCTCCGCCCTGTGCTCTCTGGTAAGTCTGAACAGCCTGACCTCTCTGCCCTTTGCTCCCTGGTAAGTCTGAACAGCCTGGCCTCTCCGCCCTGTGCTCCCTGGTAAGTCTGAACAACCTGGTCTCTCTGCCCTGTGCTCCCTGGTAAGTCTGAACAGCCTAGCCTCTCTGCCCTATGCTCCCTGGTAAGTTAGAACCCAACACATCTTAAGGTCTTCTTATAATCCCAACAGATATTATACAATCCGGGGTAAATTTGCTACCACCAAGCGATCCCCTTGAAAAGCTGTTAGCGCGGCCCCTGATTCCCTGTTCGAAGCTCTTTGGAAAATTTACCCTTGGGGTTATGAAAAATGTAGTTTGTGAATTCAGTCCCTGGTCTCTCTGCCCTGGATAGCAATTCTGTAACTTTATTTCCAGTCCATCCTAACAACTGAACAAAGGAATGCTCTCTTCTTATTTGATCACATCTCAGGAAATAAAGTTACAGAATCGCACCCCTGTGCACGCTGGTAAGTGAAAGTCTGACACCTATTAAAATTTACATCTAATTTTCCCAGTCTGGTACTTTGATCTTCAACACCGCTTAATCGCTTCTTCAGGCCGAATCAAAATCTACTCGTATATCGCGGTTCATCTACCTACACTGGCTGGTTAAAATCCGGCTCAAATTATTGCTCTATTTAGAGCAGAATAAGCAACACAGGCTGGAGAAAAGCTGGCACTGAACTTCCTGATCAGTGATGATGGCTAGCTTTGACGGACAGCATAAAAAATGAAGTGTGGAATTCGAAAAGTTCGCAATAAAATTGATATATCTGTCATTGAAACAAGGAAATGGCACAATAATGTAGGGCATTTCAGTGACTTCTTATTGCCCGAGTAATAAAAGCTCAACTGGTACTTGGCAATAAGTGTATTTTCTTACGAAAGACACCAGATTGTATCTAAACGAAAAATCAAACTGAATTTATGATTTTTACGGTTTGTGAAAAGAAAATGGTCCGAAGACCTATCGGGCCCGCCATACAAAACATGGCGAAGTGTGCAAAGTATTTGCGATTGCTTGATTTTGAATTGTTGGACTGGATTCGCCTTATCACACAGGTGGTAGTTTTCTGGGAGGGATTCGACGTTCATTCCAATCTTCTAACACGCTCAAGATGTGACTTTGGTTCTTCTTCCGGCAACGGGACGGTAACCCCCTATACCAGATACAGTTTTCCCAAAGATGACCAACGCTATTTCCAATGGTCGTTGAAGTACAGAATTAAAAGTACGGAAACTCGGTTTGCGACCGCACGGCAACCGACTCTTAGCACGATTCAATATTCATCTAAAGCTGTGTATAAATTGAGGAATTTCACGCGAGTAACATTCTTCCCCTTTTGTTCCAGATTTTGGGCTACATCGTGCTGGTGATAGCGTTTTGCCTCCAAGCCGCGATGAAGAAGGTGTGCTCAAATTTGGATGGGCTGGCGAAATTAGCAGTCTCTGACGTGTATCTACTGTTCGCTTTCGTAGGAACCATAAATGTTTGGCGAGGAGTCTGGAATCTTCTAAATGAATACTTTCTGCCAGGTATATATTTTTTGAAAAACAATGTTACTTATCAACATAAAAACTTGAAACGGGGTCATATTGTTAAAACACGGACCTCAAGCAGACAAACAGACAGAAAAACAGACAAACAGACAAACAGACAAACAGACAAACAGAACAACATACAAACAGAAAAACAGACAAACAGACAAACAGACAAACAGACAAACAGACAAACAGATAGACAAACAGATAGACAGACAAACATACAAACATACAAACAGACAAACAGACAAACAGGCAAACAGACAGATGCGTGTGTTTCAGAAACTCCCCTTCTGAGCGCCTGGCTGACCCACGCCGTGTGCTTGGTCCTGCTCATGTTACTCAACTGCTCGAACTCGATCCTCGTGCGTGGCATTTTCGTGGATGCGTCGGAGGAAGGAGGCGACTGCGTCGTCTTCCCGATCGGATATTTAACGATTTTCGTACAGGTAAATATAAAGGTAGTCATTTTAAAACGTTAAATTGGTAAAGTTCGTTCAGGAATTACTGATGAAAATTAGCTGAGAATGTATGGTATGGTAGTAAGCCGCTTGCTGACCCTTGTAAGCTCTGATAAGCTCTGAAAAGCTCTATTGTGTTCTTTTTGCGAGAGATTACTGACCGATCACCTCGCAAATAGTTGCGTTGTCAGCTGTTGTCCTATCAGCTACCTGGTGATTGGCAGTGAAGGGGTTTCTCGGAAAACTGGCAACATAGGACTACGAAAAGAAAAGTCACAGTGTAAATTTTAATCACTTGCCAAGATACATAGTTGTGTCAACAATGGCAGTGTTCTAAGCGGCCTTAGTGTTTTTGATCAGTAACTCCTGAACGAAACCAATAATAACGTTAAAAGGAAATAGGGATACTGATACTGATACTGACAGTGATCATCTCATAGTTGTCCTTCACTGACTTTTCAATGGAAAGAAAATTAGGAAGAAATTCTAAATGCTTGTGCCCTTGCACCAAGTGTATAACATATGCCATGTTTCAACGACTCTGTTAAATGTTGTATTCTGTTTCACCTTAATATCATTTCACGAGCTAATTTTATTTCATGAGAAACTTTAAAAAGCACTTTTTGTCAGTGTTCAGCAAATTTTGATTGTTTTTTTCGCTTGAGCGAGTCACGTGGCCCGCAAATAGAAAATGGTTGATAGCAACATAACAATTCCAGACTAAAAGCAAACATGCCGCTAGCTAAACCCACAAAAAAACCTTACTCCAAAATGATCAGAAGGCAACATAAAGATATAACCTAACTATTTTCTATTCTCTATTTTAGGCGAAACGAGAGTTGAAGCTGCAGCGAAATGGCCTCCATCCAACGTCAAAACGAAAATACGAAGGCGAAACGAAGAGTGTCAATTTCCAAGATCAACAGCAAACTAACAATACAGTGGGTAACCACGCGCATTCACACCTATTGCCAAGCCTGACGTCGGTGACGGCGACGCCTGCCGTCGAGACGCCGGCCCTGGGAGGAGAGTACGTCATTCAATGATAGACGGCTGTTTGTACACGTGGTGAATGTGAATACAGAAATT
Organism: Amphinemura sulcicollis; assembly: GCA_001676325.1. Classification (NCBI taxonomy): domain Eukaryota; kingdom Metazoa; phylum Arthropoda; class Insecta; order Plecoptera; family Nemouridae; genus Amphinemura; species Amphinemura sulcicollis. The sequence continues at coordinate 16,209 of LVVV01432390.1, forward strand.
GGTACAAACAAGCGATTTTAAGGAAGCGACGACCAAGCCGAGGTTGAAACGCGCACATACGAAGCGCAGTGATAAGATGCTCTAGAGTCTAGCTACAAGACGAACTATTGAATTTCGCAAAGTGAGATCATGAATTATTTCCCAATCGGATCTAAAGTGAATTGAATGTTCAGTCTGCCTTGGAATTTCTCGATTGGTGCAAGAGTCGATAAAAAATGTTTTCATTTCGTTAATAATGCGTATTTATAATGAATAAAAGTGCCAATAGTTGTTACGTTTATAAAAAATTCCCATTCAATTCCATTTTCATCAGTGACATGTTGAGCTGTTATTACATCATTTATCGAAGTTATTTATGTATATATTATTATATATTAATATTATTTACTGTTATCGTCATCGAATTGTTAAAATAATATTTTAGCGGACCTTGCAATAATTGTTATTTAATTATTCTCTCAGTTATTTAGACTAGTATTCGTCAAGAAGACATGCATCGATTCTTTGAAACAAATATAATTTATATTAATATAGAGAAATCAATCTGTATGGATGTTTGCTAATAACACATTGACAACATAGGTACAGAACGATAATGTCACCAGCCAGAATGAAATAATGTGGGTCAATATTCTACTTAATGGACGGACAAACTTCACGGAAATGTCTGCCAATTTACTAACTAATTGCCATGTAAAATTGTGTACGCAACATATTAAATCGAATGAAGTGCTTCTCATTGTTTATCTCCGGTAGGTCAACCACTAACCCATAACCCAGCAGTTAGTCAGTGAGTTTAGCGTGGGCTGAAGGATAGACCGCTAGAGCACCCCAAAAGGGGGAGGGGGGGAGAATATAACGGGGCGGCTGAGAGTGGCCGATCGCGTGACCTGGGTGCCACTGCTATTGTCATCATGGTTTGCAGTCATATTTCCCAGTCGGAACTCGACTCAAACGGTCCGTCAAGTGCGGTCAGTTAATAGTTAGCCCATCACTCAATTGATGTATTGTCAAGAATGGAGAATGACATCCTGTTGCAGAAATCGCTCGATTGTCTCCTATTCAGTTCGCAACTGCAAATAATAACATTTAAATAGATGTTGTTTCGTTTTACTAGATAGTTAGTTGTCTGCTGTTCTACGCAAACGCCATTGAGGATAGGGACAAGGCGTCTTGACTTTTAAACGAGATTAATAAAAAAGTGAATTATGAAGGGCTTGGCGTAGGTACCTGTTCTACTCTGAATCTAAAATTGTCACATAAACTCCCTGAATGTGCGATTGTCTATGGAAGAATCATGGCGTTGGGGTACCGATGTGGGGGTGATAGACCCATGGGTAGACCGGCCTCCGGGGATCGCCGGACTTTTTGGCAGCGCAACCATACGCACAGCTGAACACACATTTTATAATTCTACTAGTCTTGTGCTTTCAGTCGTATAAGGTTATTATAAAATGATGTATGCATGCATGAGGTATTTGAACGCAGTTATTATTTAAGTATTGTCGAAAGTTTGAAATAGTGTGGAGTTATTGTTATCCTGATATTGAAGAGTGTGGTGTATTGTATTAACTATTAAGTGTCCGCGGCCAAATGTTCGAAGCGATAGAAATAGCTTGTTTGGTATGGAAGGGGCAGACGGCGGCTAGCGTCGTCTTTAACACCTCAATGGAACAGTAGTTTCTTGATAAGACAACAGTTAAGATGGGAGCTGATCAGGGTCCTGCGATCGTTTCGGTTGACTTTGAGGTTTTCGGCCATGTACAAGGTAAAATATTATTCTCTATTACACTTGACATTTGTATTTTGTTTCACTTTAAAATAATACCTCGTCTCCTTCGATGCCCACGAAAAAAGCTATTGTTTCGCCAAAAGAGCCAAAGTCCTCAGCGACAAAAATACGGCTTCTTTGTGCACTTTAGTTAACGCATGGTTCATTTTTGATGACTTTGAAACCGACAAAAAGAGCTGTTTAACGAAAACCGTTCTGAATTTTTTCAAATAAAATTCCGTCGTTATTTCGTTCTTGAAACTGCAAGAATTCCGTGAAATGTGTACCGGAATCTAAATTTCAAAGTTTCACGTTTTAACTGTTTTGTCGCTATGTTGCTAATTTTCAATTGTTGCCTTGAGATTATATGTAGGAGAAATTTTCTGTTAGGGTTGTTAGTGCATAATCGTTCTTTCGTTTGACAGGTTTGTACTTTACAAAATATTGCCGCGATATGTGCGCCAGCCTGGGTATCGGCGGCTGGGTGAAAAATAGCAAAACAGGCACGATTGTCGGCAAAATGCAGGGGGACAAGTTGAAAGTCGACGAAATGTGAGTAAAAATCTATCAATATTTTGATTAGTGTCCAAATGTAATTGCATCATGCACTAACCTAATTAACAAAGATGATTACAAGTATCCTTCAAGGTCTATATTGCAAGTGACCTAAAAATATTTCGTGTACTGAAAGTGTAAGATGTAGATGTCATCCCCCCCCC
>LVVV01432391.1:0-18714 GCA_001676325.1 Amphinemura sulcicollis
ATAATAAAATCTATTGCCCATTGCGAGCTTTCGTAATTTAAACCAGTTTCAACTAATAAGTCCATCACGATCTTCCATGACAGAAACTGCATGGATCCTTAATTTGAATTTTTGATTTTTTTAGTTAGTTAACAGATTTACTACAGTGTGATGCGGTGTTTGTTGAGATATACAAGTTTACAAATTTTTACAAGTGCTTACAAGGTTTACAAGTGTGGCCTAAGAAGAGCGATTTATTCTTGGGTGATCCTGTTCCAGTGTCGGATGGCTCGGCCAAGGAAGGAGAAGCACCCGGTATCGGAGTTGTACCGGGGAAGTTTCACCTTCCAGCGATGGTCTTTTCGCCCATAGTAGATTGCCTGGGAGATATGCTCACTGATGTCTGCCCAGGCAGGGGAGTTTGATAAAGCGAGTTTTAGACAATGAAGAGTTGCTTGAGTCCTTAGATCGGCAAGCTTGGAGCTTGTCCACAGTTGCACTGACACTGATGTGTGGACATTTGGAGTTTTTGTTCCAGGGTTGATGGATGTTGGTAGTGTAGCGGGCTGCTTTTCGTTGAACCTTCTTTGTTAGTAAGGAATTTATCTGTGATCATAACCAAATTTGCAGTACAACTGTTAGCACATGTCAATATTTTAAATATATGCCTTTGATTGTCTTGATTTTTTATTATTAATATGACCTTTTGATGAGTATAGCACGGAGAGCAAATTTTTAAAATTTACATTACTCAAAAGCCATTGTGTGAGTGTAGATCAGTTTTTTTTGCTTTGATGTTGATTTTGATAAACTTACAGTACCTACCCTCTTTCAAAAGGGCACTTAAATCTCATGAAATGCCCATCCATCAACACAAACGTTTGCGTTGCGTTTGATTGACTATGTTTAACAAGTACAAGTGGATTTAGTCAATTAAAATTCCAAAGCAAACTGATAATTGCACTTAAAACCTAAGCCCATAATCTTAAATTGGTGTTTGCATTTAATATGGGTAGAAGATACCCACCTACTCTTTAATTATGTGATAACGATAAGCAATCACTACTGTTTATATTTGTTTGGTAGGTATGCACCCAGCACCAGCATAAACTGAGTGCAACTGCACTTTCAAAGAAACGTGAAAATAAAATATTACCATTTAATAGATATTGGTTGTATTGAGGGAATAGATATTGGGGGTGGTTGAACCAGTCTTGGCCATATCCCCAGTTGTGGCCACCTTAGTTAAGACTACTAAAATGGTACAACCACCCTAAGCCAAACGCACAAAAAAAAAAACATTGCTGGCTCTCTCAAACGCCACCACTGAAATTACCATCAAAGCATCTTGTCCACAAGCAGATTTCAATTTAGGTTCAATGGTACCAAAATTAGTTAAGAAGTTGCATTTTCTGACAATTTTGATAAACAAAAAGAGGAAACACCAAATTATATTGATACAGCTATAATAGATTTACGGACCGAAGGAGGATTTCACCCAAGAAAAGAGACAACGTACAGCATCTACAAATTCGGACTGAAGGAAAGGTGCAATGCACTGACACTGATTGAACATAACTTCATAACTAGTATTTTATCTCAACCACCATCACTGCAATATTGTTCTATAACTAGTTTTAATCTAATCTCCATGATACCTTCATCACCTGGCTTATCAGCTCTTTATATGAGAACAGAGATAAAGAGATGGTTTCGTCAAGAGTTGACTCAAGACAAACACATTGCCCCACCCGACTAGTTAACGGTGTCACTCAGCCAAGAGAAGGTGGAAGTGTGATCAGGTTCCAGCGTAAGATTAACCGTCAAGAAATCCCCGGCAAGCAAAATGGGGTACCTAGGACGCACTCTTTATTATTTGGCAATTGTGTTGGGTAAGTTGATTTCAATGTACCTACCTTTGTATTCAATCTTCATTCAATATGTGTGTTAGATAGATGCATGTATAAAGGGGCCTTATTTTCCAAAAGGTTTGTTAAAGCATTGCTATAGATTGTGTATGATGCAAAGAACGTAGACCCCCTTGGGTTGAAATCACTCAATTTTAGAACTAGAAAAATATTTAAATACAAGGAATGTATACAGCAGGTTCCTAGAAAGGTTTAGATGTAGGAATGTGCAATGGATCATGAGTCATACACATTGTTAAAAAGTGTCCTTTGTTAATTTAGGTAATTTCAATAGACTTGGACAAATATACAGCCAAAAAAACATAAATGGAAGAATTTCTGAGGTTTTGGCTTTTCGGGTTCTATTGGGAGCACATTTTGATATTAAAATAGAGTACAAAATAGGTACATTTTGTGAAAAAATCTGTTAAACGGTAGGGTTTGGCAAACACATTAAAAACATACATTAACCAATTACATTTTTCATGGAGTATGCATATGGCACTTTCATTTCAAAAGAAACTGGGCTATATACTACAATACTGAAACTTTGACACTAGAAATCAATTCCACAATATTTGGTAAGCATGCAAGCTATTGCAAATCATGATAAAATTGTTTATTGTTTCTAGTGATCATGTCGATTATGATGGGCGAAGTTGAAGCGAGAAGGAAGATCCTTCGTGGCAGGAAGACGATGACCAAACAATATTACGGTGAGTAACAGCTGGAAGCTTCTAGATTGACGGAAACGCTGTAGCGAACGTGATTAATATTATGCACAATGTGTCTTCATATTCAATTAAATAACAATAGAAAAGTAGTAGAGAAGAGTTGTTTTGTTCTAACAAGTTAAACATAAAAAAAAAAATTATCTGCAATTGTCATTTTATTTTTGTGTACCTACTATTCAGAGATAACAGAGCTTTAAAACTTAAGCTGCACAATACAAAAAAGATTTTAAAATGCTTTGGATAGATTTTTCACCTTGAGGAAGACCTCAGATGAATCTATAACAATTTGTAGCTATCAGTGCTACTACTTGTGGATTAACTGAGTTTTTGATCTTGATCTTTTAGTGCAATACCTAAAAGTGACAAATTACTCTTTTTGCTTAATCTTGATGTGCATGGCAGTCTCCAATAGTTGATTTCCTAGGTAAGAGCAACTATCCTTGTTTTGTCATGGATGAGTTCCAAGATATTGCTATCTAATCTTATTAAATACCTTATTGGATTCCTATAAAATGTCCCGTTTTATCTTTGGAAAAATGAGACACTTAACTACAGGAAGAAGTGAAGTGTATCTGACTAAACTATGGCAACTATAGAAAAAAAAAGCATAAAAAAATGTTAGATATGAGTAAAAATTTGTGTTTTTTGTAGGTAGTAGAAAAAAATCCCATCACTCAGAAAGCTAAAAAGAGAGCCATCAAACATCATCTGCTTTTAATTAATTAACTTTTTGTTTTATTTATACTTTTACAGCCAGAAGTCCAATACCAGCTTGGGCAATCGTAACGATCGTCGGATTCTCCATGATTGCGTTGGGCGGCATCTTCTACTTTGTCATGCGGAAAGTCATACTCGGCGGAACAAACAGAGACGAATATGACCCCAATGCATAATCTTCATCAAAAAGCCCAGCTCCATCCAACAACACTCACTTCATGCTTAACGAAATCACATCTATTGCTGCGTTTCATTTTTGTATTACCTTTGCGTCTGATTACAGATCTGTATCATTCTGTCATCAGTATTTCACCATAGTTTTAACTGCCAAAGTTGATAGCAAGTTAGGTACAGCCCTACTTTCTTATGGCACCAGTGTTGTTTCCATTTTGCAATGATTTAATGACCATGTGAAATGATAGTTCTATAGAAATCTCCGAATTGTTCGTTTCTAGTGACTTAGGTAGACTATTATTACTTTCATCAATTGTCCATAATATATAAAATCGACAAAAATGTACTTGAAATAGTTTTCTAATAAAATAATTACACAGACAAATGTAGTGCCCTGGACCTGTATATACCTTCATAGGTACCTACATAGAACGTATAAAGATAAAAAATTATAATTTCAGAAATAATTAAGGTTCTTTGTCTCTAAAGTTCTTTTGTCTACTGCACGCAGCATCTCTTTACAACATTAGCAAGATCCTTCCACTATCAGAAATTAATTATCAGTAATAAACTAAATTACTAAAATATTACTAAATTAATATTACTAAAAACCTGCAGTTCTTTGAAATGTGTGAAAAAAAAGAAGTGCATAGCGTTTCGGCAGTTGTAGTGAGAATAATTTTTACTGCAACAAGATGCTTAAGCTGGACACAGAATTTATTAATAATTTACATCAAATAATCAACAATTTCTCAAAAATAACAATTCATTAAACTACAATCATCGGCATAACCTCCCACGTGCTATGTAGGCGAAGCTGTTAACGATGTTGGGTTGAAAGCAACTGGTTGACAAGGGCTGTCTCCCTAAATTTAAGACCTTCCAGTTTTTACACTATAGATACGTAAATTCTAGTAGGATGAACTCTCACACTATCTATCCACTTGCAATTAACTTTTACTGAACTATCTGGCCTCGTTTCTAGATATGATAGTGAATAATCAATGATACAACTGGTACTACACGTTTCCTTGAATGATGGCATCACTTTTCTTTTCTCATAATACAAGTCTGTTCGATACCCGTTTTTAACTCTTGTCTTGTAATGTACCTCTCAGCGATTGCTCGACGATTCACGCTTTGGCTTCTCCTTGGTTTCGATAACTAGTTTGTCAGTCTGATAAATATTGTGTATCAATGTCTGAAAAGTTAAATGCGACGTTAGCATTGTTTTATTTTTGCATTGAAATTTTATAGTTGGAATACCTATGATAGAAACAATTAACTAACCTGCCGTTGCATGGTCTTCAGGCTATTTAGTGCATCATCAAAAATAATCTTAAGTTTTTCAGGGTCTGTTATCGATTTATTATCTCGAAACGCATCCCTCGTGCGACGCAAAGCGTACATTCTGGAATAAAGTTATTTATCAGTAAGTGCAGGATTGGTTATGTAATGCGCGCTAGTGACTATAACCTCACTCGAAAAACAGTGAGATCGGAATCAGTATTTCCGAAAAGTACTTTATACAAAGCATAGACTTATGGCTTAAAACTTTCGGAAACGTTACAGACCAATTTACCTGAAATTGTAGGCAGCAAACTTTTCGGCTTCACGCAATAATGATTTGTAAGCACTAAGCACGAGATGCCTCGTAGGTGTCATTTTGAAGATGGATGAATGTTGACATTTCGGTGATCAGCTGATGGTCGTCTGATTGGGCCTCTGAGTGCAAATCCTGGTGACTTACGATGAGCGTGAGTGCTGTTAATATCAAAAGAATAATAGTATTACTCGAAAATTTAAATAACCAAGTTACTCAAAGTTACTAGTTCTTAATAATCAGAGTAAACCGTATTACCATAGAACAAATAGGCATCACTCTTTAGAGTTGTTTTAGTTTGCGTCTTGCTTGGCACTTGACAGCTACTTTGTGGGCCGCACACTCCTCACTTCTCCATTTGAACCTACCTAATTCATATTTGTGCCTTTCAGGTCAGACATTCGACAATTTTACTTGGCTAGCGAGAGGCCTGTCTAGAAAATGAGGTGCGGCTGGGATGTTTATCCGACGGCGATTACCACCTCTAGCGTCAATAGTCATGATCGTTGTTGGCATGCTAATATCGATGTTCATCATGAAGAAAATGAAAGATATTTATGAAAATAACCAGAAATACCATAGAATGTTGTCATATAGGAAATATGTGAGTTTATAATAATATGGTGAACTACAACCAAAAGCATGCCGATTCAAACATTTATTTATTTAGTATTTCTCTTACAATTGCACTACTAGTAGTAGTGGTAAGGTGGCCAGTTTACAGAATTCATCCATTACCTAGGTGCTGGAAAGCTTGCCGAAAGGCTGGATGGATAATAATGTGAAGAGGAAAGGGTGGTAGTAGGTACACATCTTCCTGTTATAGATAAAAATTAAGCTGCAGCGGATTATATTTGGGGTTTACTTTCCAGCTTTCACATTTAGTTGCATACATACATTATCTCATTCCTCTTTCACATCGTTATACGCTACCTACTTAGTTAAATTGTTTTAACTAGGCACACTTGTGGAATCGGAAATTGGTCACTGGGAGAGAGATAAACGAAAAAGTCCCTTTCCTAGCAGGACTGCTCTGTGCCTGATAGCAACTAGTTAGTCCCCCCTCATGCTTAATCCCCATGAAATGCAAGCTGGTCGGTAAACCAGTTCTCTTATCAGAAGACCAAGCTACCTGCGAATTAAAATTGACGAAATGGTTGTGGTACATTGTGATTTCAGTAATCTAGCCACAGAGTCTGCACCAACAAAAGAAAATATCATTTGCTACACATATATTGTTGACTCTAAATCGTGTAAATTTTGTCGTAGAAAAATGATTTTTTTTTTGTCGAGGGAAGCCTCACAAGCTCCTGAGCCTTTTCGGCACTCTCGGATAACTGGCAATTCAAACATACAACATATTTAGTAGTAATCTATCATATTGTTTTAAAGATTAGTATGGGAGTTGGTTTAGGGGTCTTCTCTTTCATGTTATCTCTTTTATCGGCCATTTTCCGAATCCGCAAGTGTACATTGGTATTGGCTTTGGGTACATATTGTGTAGTTTCTGGCAATATACAGGACACATCCAATTCACGGGCTGGTTACACGTTACATATGTTTATTTTTACCTATTATTAATAAAATTAAGCAATGGCACAAACAGTTCATTTGCTTACACCTCGTATTGCTTGCACTCAAGTAATTAACCTTGCCAGCATGTTTGCAAATTCAAATAATTGGTACATTTTACTGAAGTGTGCTAGTGCTTCAATATTGATGTAATTGTTTACAAATTACAGATGGATGAGATTTCAGAATATATGAACGTGGTCGACCGAGCAGCTAACAAATCTTCTGACGGCTTACATCGCCTCAATTCTGCTTTGCGGCAGAGTCTCGTGCCTAGAGTTACGGAACCGGGCGACGATGGCAGATAACACGAGGCATCACGACCGTCAAAAGTCAATGACTTCTAGACTGAAATCTTCTCCAAGCTTCCTATCTAGCAAATTAAGTAGCATCACTATCCGTTTAATCTCTTTGAATCTCTTCTTACTAGGTACTCTCTATACTATTCGATTCCTAAGATATAATTTAAACAATTATCTGACTAAGGTTTTCTTCTTGCAAAAAACAGTACTCCTCTCAAACCTACAATCATAGTCAACGAATACAATGCATTCGACTTGAGTAGAACTTCTTTCTCCAATCAAAAGCTACAGTCACAATCACAGATGCGGAGCACTCTACATTTCTCCGTAAACTATTTAATTCAGGTTCTTAATATTAAAACATGCCTATGGACTTTTCAAATCTTCTTATACACCCACTCACTATTATTCTTCAGCTGCAGCCACTGCACACTGAACATAAAAACTATGTGTTTCTTATGATGTGGAGTTATGGGAATAGAAAGTAGGTACTTAATAAATTCAATTGCGCTGCGCAAATCTCGTGATGATATCTGAATATTGTTATTAATAATATAACTTTCTAACCGCCATAAAATTAATGTATTGTTGAACAATTGTATACAAGTTTGTGCCACGTTTTGAAACAATCTGGAAGATATATAGATCTCTAAGAAATAGATCTCGACAACAAAATATATCTGTTATTTTTATAATCTGCTGTTATGTAGGCTGTCAAGAGAATTATTTATCTCTTACGTAGGTATTTCGAGTGATAATCAATAATTGATGCCTGCCGTACTTATACTAATTCAGTTAGTGGAGAAATTGTTACGTAGTATTTTATAGATTGTCGTGTCTTAATAAAGTATTTGAATGCGTTACCTAAGATGCTGTCTTATTTATTAACAAACCTGATTACCTTTTGAGAATGAAACATGACAAATGACAATATCTACATAAAAACTATCAACTGATAAAAGCCAGAGCACAAAAACTGTATTGCCAAAAGAAAAGAGGCAATGATGGCAGAATACGGCCAACTTCAAGGTAAGAAGCAACTAGGTTTTTTTATTGTTTGGATAGCATGCCAAAAGCCTGGATAATGAGATTGGGAAAAGATAAAGCAAAAATGTATGCAATTTGAACCGTAGAAAAATAAGCTGCGATATACGATAAAACTTCGACATGTGTTCAGTACCTACAATGGGTAAAACGTAAAGTTCTATTGTCCACCATGGCATATATTTCTACAACTCGAGTGAGAGCCGGGTTTACAGTCCGTTAGCCAAAAATGTCAGAGCACTTGATTGGTTGCTGCTAATCAAAAAACAAGTTAAGGGGCCATCAGGATTTCGCCGGTTCACTGAAAAACCGGCACTAATCATTTCCTTAGGTAATCTCTTTCGTGTATTATCTTTTAAAAGCAAGCATCTCTTTGGTTAGAATCTATTGGGAATACAAAGTAACAAAACAGCTTAAAATAGAAGACACTTTATTGGGAGAATAATAATTAGCACCGATAGAATATTAAACTTGTTAGCGTTTCGGTTTGTGCCTTTGTCACGTGTAGTTAAGATATACATGATCTCTAGCTCTAGGTACAAGTAAGTCTTCACTATAAAAATTTGAGATCCATGGAATTAGAGTTCAAAGTTATAGAGAGGCATGCACTGAGGGTTCTTCTTGTATGCTCCGGAAGACTCCAGAACGCCGTCTGGAGCGCAGAGCCAGGGATCGGATGTGGCCTTCTGCCAATCACTCAACTTTGTTTTGAGATCCGCCAAAATATCCTGCAAGAAAAAACGTCCCTCCAGCAATTCAACAACTTTTTTTTAGAGAATAGTGTGTCAGTATTTGTTGATGATCATCAGCAAGTTATAAATCGTGATGCAGCATTTTATATGAAATTAAGATTTGCAAAATTACCTTGAATTCAGGCTTGAGAATGGCATTCTCGCTTTCTTCTGGATCCTTCTTCAAGTCGTATAGCTCCCACTGGTCACGATAGTAATAGTCCTTCAGCTTCTTGTACCAATAAGTTGGCTTGCCGTCACGAGTGTTGTTCAGTAAATCCTGCCGAAAGAACGAAAAATGTAACTAGTCTTTCTAAAGTTCCAGATGGCTGTTCTCAAGCAATAACTGTGAATCTATTCCACTAGATCATTTAAAATCATGTATGTTGTACGTAGCTTTGACCACAATGTCGGCTTAGCTGAGATTTTACAGTGGATGCATTGTGTACGGGATACAGATAGCGATAAGAGGATAGTCTCTAGTTATACATTTGACTGCAATGACTTGCAATTATTAACCTGGAATGTTGGTGAAAGGTAGAAGTCCTGATCGATGGGGAACGGCATCTTGTAGTTGAGATTATGAATGAGTTTGTAACGCTTGGTTCTCACTGCTCGCATCGGGTAGTACATGGTGACTTCGTGGTGACTGTGGCTCGCGAAAACTGCGCTAACGTCGCTGACTGGCTCTGAAACGGATGCAGTAAGTTGTTGACGTACGCTTTCGGTAGAGGTTGTAAATGAGTTTGAATAATTTGATTGATTTATGGTGTTTAGCGATGCACTGTTTATAGAACTGGCCTTGCGGTACTGGTCTAATGTATGGAATGTATGGTGTATGAATGTATGGATGATGATGAGGCTTGGAAAAGAGGAGGGTAAAGCTACTCCTGTTGAATAGTGCCATCGGCCATCGGCTTAGTGTCACTTTCGAAGGATGATACGAATCAAACAGCAGGATTTACAAGCTCCCTCCCAAATCATTTGTATGGTGGTCACCCATCCAAAAACTGACCCAGTGCAACGATGCTTAACTTTGGTGAGCTCAGAGTTCTGGTGTTTCCAACACACCAAACCGTTTGGTTTTGAATATATTTTTTTTGTACACATCAAGTAGGGTAAAATTTTCAAGATAGTCTGCAGAATTGACAACCGTTTAACAAACAGGAGCATGGTGACAGGCCTCTAACCTAAATAAAAAGCTAAAATACCTCTGTCTCTGCACGTAGGTAAGCCACACTTGTGTCGGTAGAAAAAAACCCACCAAAGCAGAAAGAGGCCAACAAGAAACTGGCATTAGTGTGGCTATTTACTCGGCAAACGTAGAGGTAAACAAACTTGTGAATGGTCAAGAAAGATTAATTCAGAAGCTGAAATTGGGGTAAAAACATCACCCAGCAGCAGTTTGAATCTGTGACACACCGGTACAAAAACTAGTTACAGTATTTTTGGTTTACAATCTAAATGAATCTTCAATGAAGTGTCCAAGCCTCGACAGAGCAACCAACGTGGAGTCCGAGCTTTCGAGTGATTAATTGTATGACTTCCGTTTACCTTTGACCAGCAGCGGCAGCAGCGACTTGCCGGTGAGCATCGGCTGGTCGGCCGATGCATTCACTTGGAACCAGTCCAGCAAAGTGGGCGTGATGTCCAAAAGACTGGTCATCGCGTATGTAACCTCGTTGTGTCGGTCCGTTGGCACGGGAGATGACATCAACATCGGCTCGGCCATTCCTGTGAGATATGGAATTTTTCAGTAAGGTGTTTATTTTTCATCATTAAGCACACTGCAATATATATTTTACCACCCTGTTGCTTAGTTATTAGTTACTACAAAAATACGGATGAAAAAATTTTTTTCTGTGTAACTCGGATTTTCAAAATCTATCATTTGTGCGCGCACAAATTTCAGATGCATAAGCCGTTCGGCTTCGAGTAATGATTGCCAAGTTCTATTTTATCTTCAAGAAAAGTTCATACAAATTGGAAAAATAATTAATTAACCATCCACTCATTAACCACTCAGGTGATATTGCGCGGCATTGAGGCATGGCCAAAGTGAAAATTCATCACAAACAGCTCGGAAAATAAATCCACACTTAGGCAAAAGCTTGTTAAACAACTCGGTCATGTTTGTTTCTCAGCTGACTTTTACCTGGGTCGTAGAGGTTGGTTCTTCCGCTGGGGAACGGGATCCCGTTGTCCGAGGAATACATGACAAGAGTGTCGTCTTTATAGCCTGCATCCTCCAGCTCCTTAAGGACCAAACCGATGCCTGGAACATTTGAGTCAGCAATCACAAAATATTCCTTGTTTAACCTTGTTCATACCAAATGTTCATTTGTCGTAGGACCTGTGACTTCACTGATCTGCGGACAGCTTCTAAAAGGTGTCTTTGCAAGAGCATGGTTCTTCATCAACAATTTTTGTACCTAAGGGCAACGGTTATTCAGATCTTTCTAGTAAAAATGCTCCATTCGCACTTATTTGCCTTATTCTTATTTTTATCCACTGGTGTGATATGATTCAACTGGCCTTGCATGATTAATCGGCTAAAATGTTACAAGTTAATTTTTATCCATTGGGTCATTTCATCCATTGCAAAGTAGTCAGTAACTTTACTTAGCAATTATGAGAGCTAGAATATTTCTAAGTGCAAAAAGGAAAGAAAAATGTGCGCTTTGCATATTACAGGCTAAAGAAAATAGACAAAAAAAAATTGAGGGGTACATATTCCAAGTTGGTGTATTGGGAAAATTAATTTGAGGTGTGTGAGAAGTATCACACACTCTAGTGAGAGTAGTACTGTCAGAAGTTGAGTAAAGTATCAAGTCGCTTGAAGACTGATAGATCTTTGTCATTGATAGAAGACCGAGGTAAAAACGGATTCCACATCAAACCGTCAGCCTACCTTGGTCCAGCCTCGAAATGGTGGTGTACTGCGCCGCTATGTCTTGCCTAGCCGCCAGCGTGTCCGGCACGTAGTATGGCACCTGTACCTGCGATGCCTGGTAGTAGATCGGCGTCCAGTCGGGGATTGATCCGAACCCGGTCTGGCCGTTACCAAAACGCTCGCAGAAGTTTCCGAATTCGGGGTTGGTGTGGCCGCAGCGATGGGGGTCATGGAACGCCACATACAGGAAGAACGGTCTGGTGACGGAGATTATTAAACATCAAATTTCAAGATGTGTTACAAGATGATATCATTTTGTAAATGTTTGCTGCGGAGCAACAGAAAGCTTTAAGTCGCCATACAGAATTGCTATATCTTAAAATTTATTTATTGGATTCTATTTTATTTGCTAGGTAGGTACTTGGTAGTGAGTTCCTACAAAATTATACAAATCAGCTACCCTAACACAGTAAAGCAGGTTGTTATTGGCAATGATATCTTTGATGTGCTGTAATACTCTCGTACGAATTCTTACGTGTTTCGTTCTTCCGAAAGGAATTCTCGTACAAGCAGTTTGATTTTTGTGATGTTTCTGCCCACTTGGAGTATCGAATTGTTTTCTTCTGTCTCCGAATAGTCGAAGGGATAAACTTTGTTTGGTCCGACATGCTTTTTGCCAATTATACCTGGAAACGAATTGCAAATAAAACCACTTTGTTGTTATTGCTTGACTTAATATGAAAAAGAAAGGTCAGTGGAATACCGAAATAGTTTAGGACACAAGTTAAACTACAGACCTGTTCTAATGTCATGCTGTTTCAAGATCGCAGGCAAGCTTTGAATGTCGTCGAAAGAGTTAAAGTGGTGTACTCCTTGATGCAAGCCGTACATGCCGTTCTGATGAGTTGGCATGCCAGTCAGAATGGTGGAGCGGCTGAAAGTTACGAATAATAAATATATTTTTGAGTAGGTCCAAAAATAATTACAGACGTTTGACACGGTGGTTACTGTTGATCAGTTACCTTGGAGAGCAGCTGCTTACAGAGGTGTAAGCATTGTTGAAAATGAGGCTTTTCTTTGCCAATGCATCAAGGTTTGGTGTTTGGCATATCTTGTTGCGATAAGCTCCCATTTGAAATCCGCCATCATCCGCTGATAATATGAAAAGCAAATCGAATAATGGTCATTTATTAGACGTGCACAAATAGACGTAATAAAAAATCTTTTATCCTGTGTTAGGTTATTAGCATCCAATATTGTACAGCAAAGATACTATTATAGTTATACACTTTAACTAAACTAAAAGTTAAAATTGAAAATTGAAAATTGAAGACTAGATTGAATTTTATTTGAGCTCCAATAACTTTGCCGCCTAACTATACGAATGCCAACATTACAAAAATTACCAAAAGTCCCTAGATCTTACCGATAATTAATAGGGCATTTCTTCGTGCTTCAGCGGCCGTAAGCGAAGAAATAAATACAGAAAACAGTAAAGTCAACACTGTTTTCGCTAATAAACACATTTTTACTTCACAATAACCAGTAATTGTATTTGTTTTGATACCCGAACTACCGACCTAACCAGGAGGCAACAACTCGTACGCCCGACCTGTCAAACTGGAATCTGGAAAATTGTCTGGGAGAATCTGGATTGAAAGGGTCATTTGCCTCTGAATGCTCGCTGCTCGTAAAAGTGTGAATTACAAATCGTAAAGAAAGAGCAGCACCTTCCACTGTTCACACATCCACAATTTACATCACATATTTTTGATAGTTTTTTACATTTCGAGTAGGTGCTAATCACTAATTGGGGAGGGAGTCATTTTTTGTCGCACATGTACAAACATTGTGTCAGATCACTGACGTGTCAACTCTTATCAAGGAACTATGCCAGTAAGCATTAACACTAGGACATCACACGACATCAAGTCAAACCTTCTCCAATATATTACATCACTTTTCATTGACTGCCAGGTTGGATTAGATCATCCGTGAGCTACGACAACATGACGAGCTTGCTTCTCTTCGATGTAGATGGCACGTTAACGAATCCTGTCCAGGTGATAGATCCTGCGATGGAGGAGTTTTTGCTAACTCGAGTAAAGCCGAAGTATGCAATAGGGCTGGTCGGTGGTTCCGACTTCAAAAAAATTGCCTATCAAATGGGTGGTGATAACGGTGAGATTAGGTTTCTAAGCTATTGGCATTGTAAATATTGTCCGTGTCATAATTCTGTATTTTCATTCCAGTTGTCGACAAGTTTGACTTTGTTTTTGCGGAGAACGGACTCATTGCATATAAACGAGGAAATCTTCTTGAAACTCAGGTAAAAACATTGTGAAGCGTGTTACAGCAGTATAAATTAAGGAGTTTTACCGGGCGCTATTTGCTGTGCATGCATCAAGCATTTATTGATACTTTCAATATTTCTTGCAGACCATACAGAAATTCTTGGGTGAAGAGAAACTTCAAGATTTCATCAACTTTGCATTAGAGTACATGTCGAAGCTACGGCTGCCCCTAAAGCGCGGTACTTTTGTCGAATTTCGGTCTGGGATGGTGAACATCTCTCCTGTCGGCCGGAGTTGCACCCAGGAAGAGCGGATACAGTTCAGCGAATTCGACAAGATCCACAAAGTACGAGAGAAATTTGTCGATGCCTTAAGACAAAAGTTTCCTGATACGGGCCTGCAGTTCAGCATAGGTAAACTATCAACCCTACATGTACACTTTTTCTAAACTAGCAATTGATGCTCTCCGAATTGCATTCCAGTTAGCATTGTAAAAAAATTAAAAGTCTTACAGGAGTAAAATTGAAATTTCATTCACTGGATTCCTTATTTTTTGAATATTGTTTGCATTGAAGAAGGGTCATGAACATCATTATGAGTCAAATTTAAATTGTTTGTGAAAGATTTTTGTTATTAACTAAACTAATTTAAATTGTGGAGCCAGACACCAAGTGCAAAAAGAGTCCAATATCTATTTTTTCATAACAATCTTTCTAGTGCCCTTGCAAACTGTTTTGCATCTAGTACCTTTACCCAAATACTAATATAGGTAATGCCGTTTATTTACACAGGTGGTCAAATCAGCATCGATGTGTTCCCCATTGGCTGGGACAAGACGTACTGCTTGGGCATTCTAGAAAAAGAGAGTTTTGCCGAGACGCATTTCTTCGGGGACCGAACTGCGCCCGGTGGGAACGACCACGAAATCTTCAACGATCCTCGAACCATTGGACACACCGTTACGTCTCCGGAAGACACGCGGAAGCAGCTAGAGATTCTCATTAGCGAGTGACAGTTGTCACAATGATCTCGTTGGATTGGATCTTTTCCATCACACTCTTTTTACACGGGTACAAAGTATCTATGTATGAACTTCTGACACTTCTCTCAATTTCCAAGTCAAGTTTTGACAACCTTGTTTTATTTATGTTTTAAAAATTTACATTTTATTGGCACATTAAAAACCTTATACATTTAATAACAGCTCATAACATACTCATTAACCCTTGATAATAGTTAAATTAAATATGATGGCATCCTTGATTTCTAGCAATCAATATTCCAATTGCTTGATGGACAAGAATAGTTATGTGGGGCCGAGTTAGTTTCTATAATGAGGGGTTCCCATTGAATCATTGTGTAACAATAGATCTTCCAAAACCTTCCACACCAAAATAGTGATAGCTGACTGTTGTCGTAACTTCCAGATACGAAAGAAAGGTGCAAATAGCAATTGGGTTTGAAGAGTTTATTCTCCGGAGTACACAGGGGCTCTCTTCTCCACAAACGCAGTCAGACCTTCGATCCTGTCTTTGGTTGGTATCACCTGTGCGTAGCAAGTTTCTTCAATCTTGTTCCCAGTTGTCATGTCGACTTGCAATCCTTTATTGATAGCCAGTTTAGCCATTCGAACACCAACCGGACCATTCGGCAAAATCTCTCTTGCAATTTCTAGAGCTTTTTCGAATGCAGCGTTGCCATCGCTGTTCTGCTTCACAACGTGATTAGCGATTCCCAATTCCCATGCTTGTTTCCCATCGACAATCTTCGAGCAAAACACTAGCTCCTTAGCAAGCGCTGGACCAATGAGCCGGGGCAGTCTTTGGGTTCCGCCAGAACCAGGAATGATTGCGAGCTTGGTTTCGACTAAACCTAACTTGGCGCTGTCGGAGACTGTTCGAAGATCGCATGCGAGTGCCATCTCAAGGCCACCACCCAATGCGGCACCGTCTATCGCAGCTATCACGGGCATCGGAAGGTTTTCTAGTTTTGTGTTCATGGAACGTAGTCGAGCAACAACTTTACCTACTTCTTCTGGCGAAAGCTTGAGGCGTTCTTTGAGGTCAGCTCCAGCGCAGAAGACACGTGGAACAACGCTTCGAAGAACTACAACTCTGACATCATTGTCTGCCGATAAGGATTCCATGGTGTCATATAGATGTGTAACTAAGTTGCTTGTTAATGAGTTCTTTGACGCTGGTTGATTCAACTCGACGACGACGATACCTGCATCCGTCCCTTCAAGATAATTAACATCGAGCGGTGCGTCTGTTTTTGGTACTGTGCTGTAGAAGACTCTCTTCGGTATGTTGAGTCGTAAAAGTTGAAAAGCACGAGAATACATCGCCATTCTAATGTAGAAAGCAAAGTATTCCGACAAAGTCTTGTAGGTTATGTCAAACGTGCTCCAATGTACAGCCGGTTTCATCAAAGCTAGACCCATAACACAGTGATGCCAGCTGTGTTCACAAAGGTGAAAATTTTAAATATCTAAGAGAAATGACAAGGAAACCGGTGGTAGAGGACGCAATGTCAGTAGAAAGTGCTCTACATACATTTTATAGAGTTGATTCAGATATTCATTAGAATTTATATTTGAGATAGTTCCTCTATCAAAGGGCGCGCGGTGCATCGGTGATTACCTATGGTGATCTTTCATAATCCGGCAAATCGTGTGCAGAATATCCTAAAATTACATTTGATAGTATGTCCAGTTGAAGTAATGTAAAGCAAACTTCGAAAACATACAAGGCATTAATTCTCAGCAATCAAAAACGCAAAATAGCAATCCGAAGATGAAAGGAAAGGAAACTATTATATAAAGCCAAGCCATGATTGATAATTTTTGCAAAAACATTACAGTAAAACACTATACAATTACCACAATTCCTTTCGAACACGTCATATATTAGGATCGAGTAACCTCCCAACTGTCCAACCAAACCCAAGACCACCTTGCTAGTTATTCAAAAACCAACTCCACCCCAACACCCGCACTTTCAGATAAACCAGCAACCACCCAAACGCTTCCCGTGACCACACCACGTAAGTCTCCCAAACGAGATTATCCTTAATCCTGACCGAGTCCGTTTATCCTGTTAACAGCCCCCAACCGACCGACACTCCGCGCATGGTGAATTCTCAAGAGACCTTGCATATCCACCGTCCATATCATTCACCCAAACATAAACTCGGCAAAAAGACTGCATGCACAAACGACAGACACACGTCTAGGCCTGATCCTGTGCAGGGAATTATAATAATTAGTACCGCCACAGGCGTAGATATAAATCAAGTGTGCCATCGTGTATTAGGGGCTCTCGCGATAGAGCGCGGCATCTCTGTCTGTGCTTTATGACTGGTTTTTGGAGTGGTTCATAGAGGGAGGGGGAAGGTGGTAGGTAAGCTTACAAAATGGGGTTTAATAATACCATATCTAACTGGTGCGATAGGCGCATTGGTCTATGGGATGTAATAATCATCATTAATCAAAAAGGTTTGAGAATTTTGTCGGTATATTGCTGTGAGCGGCACACAGTTAGTCATGTTGGTGTGGAGATGGTGGGTGCCTTTAGTTAGACGGATTGCAGGTGTTTCGAGGTCGTCTTTTTGGAATTAAAATAAGGAGTAGTTTAGATTTTTTTCATGTCGATTATGGTATTTTCGCTGTCTGAAAAATATGCAAGGAATGAGCGTGGAGATTTGCTGAATGGTATAAATAGTAGTTATATTGCCAGTTACCAAGTGAGTATGATATATTTTTGATTAGGTACACTTGACAAGTTCTATTTCGGAGAGAGGTTGAAAGGATTGAAGTATGCACGAAAGCGCCAACCTAACCTTCCTTTTCAATCTTTTGGGCATAGTTGGATTAGTGGAGGAATCCTGCTGTTCAAATTGTATACCGTTTGACAGGAGATGGCTACGTACCGGCACCGGGTTTCTCATCCTCCCTTCTAAGCTAGGTTAGGCTCACCATCATACTAATCCAGCACACAGACCAGCGACACAGAGCCAATTGTCAAAACAGGGCGTCGTATAAACACAATTCAAGTTATTTTTATGGAAGACATATTTTAGGCACCTAAACAGGCTTATTGATTGTATTATGTTTCCATTTCAAAGCGAAATCAGTCACTTTTACCTTTTACTTTTAACTTTTACCTCAATTTTCTGTCTTTTCTTAAAGGTGGTCCAAGAGATGACATGCATCTATTGATGTGTCTGTAGTCTGTGATGTCCATGGTATATCTACCATTGGTATTTGGTGGTAGATACCAACTGTTGAATTTGAATATCAAATTAATGAGTGTTACAGGCGTGAGGCGAAGTATTTTTGAAGTTTTTGATTTTCGTGCCAAGCTGCAATGAAAGCCACTGGAAATAAAATCCCGTCGTTTTCTCTTTGGTATCTTATATTCTATCTATAAAACAAAGTTTTCCCCCCAACTTTTCTCCGATAGGCCAATTCAAATTGAATGAAAGCTCGGCTGAGAAAGCTTGTTAAAAAAAACCACCAAACAAAAGTTTACCCTGGCTAAAACTTATCCGTATACTTTTCGTTCGTTATAAATTAAGAAAAAAATATAAAAACTTTTTAATTATACGTGCGGATATATAGCAATGTTGTGTTTAGTATTTTCGCAGAATGTAAGGCTCCGGGCGGAATTTCGTGAACGTAAACTTTGTTTTGGTAATAACATGAAACGGAGTCAGCCGCCTAAAAATCCACCGTCGCCCCCCCCCCCCCCCCCCCCCCCCCCC
>LVVV01432392.1:0-18749 GCA_001676325.1 Amphinemura sulcicollis
AACTCAGCACTAGTTTTGAAAAAAACTAACTCAAAATGGGTTTTGAATGCTAAGTGAAATTTCTAAGTTTCTAAATGCTAAGTCAAATTTACATTTCCTATTTGATTATCTATCTACCATATTTTACTGCCTGACATTAAGTTATGATTATCAGTGAACATAATTGTTTTCTTATCCACAGTCTACACTTTTACAGTTTACCATTTACTTGCTGCACAAGAATTTACAAGAAATTGTTTCTATAGAAATATATAGTAACATCTAAACCATAATTAATTACTTGTTGCTACATAGAAAAATGATCAAAAGTGTATTTTTCTTTGTTTGGCATTGTTTCCGAGCATCCCTGGAGAAACGGCAGCATATTAACAGTTTGCAGCGTTTGCAGCGTACGAGAGTGGCAATCAACTGTGGTCGGGACTTTGCTACAACACGAGAGGGATCATGTTCTACAGCGTTCCGCATCGCGGGTCTCCGTGCGCAGATATCAACTTCCCGCTTCTGCGGCAGTCAGTCGAAGTCACGGAGGTGCAGAAGGGTAAGCTGCAGTGTTTTACTACCGACAACATCGGTATTTTACCAAATAGAATACCTCATGTATTTGCTAGTTTGTTGGGTAGTCGGGAGAAACTAAAATTGTTGAAGAACAAAAATTTCTTTGCTAACTTTCGGATTCAACAGCTAAATGGGCAAGCTGCCCTTTGCTAGCCGCTTCGGCTTTAAATAAGCAATTCAGATTGAGAAATAGTTTTTCTTAACCAGAGTTACTCAGTCCACTTTCTTTCTCTCTCTCTCTCTCTCTCTTTCTCTCTCTCTCTCTCTCTCAACACAACGTAACTTTCTACTTGTGGTTTATTACTGTAAAGTATAAATATAAAATATATTTAAATCCCAGAACCAGCAATCATAGGTACTTCCATCTTTGACAAATAATTTGAATATTTGTTTCAATTCCTAATGTTTGTCAATGGGTTTAGATTGCAAAGAAGTCCTGGAGCTGCATGAAAAGTTCCTGTCACTGATCAATTCAAAGGTCTTGCGCGCTGAAGTCTTTAGCTTCATCGAAACGATTCAGACCTTCATGGCTGTTTTGTACATCCAGATTGTCTCGTTAGAAACTGCAGGTATGTACGTATCAAATATTGTGAACGTATGGCTGAATATTACAGCACTTTGCCAAATGACAATATTTATTTCTCACAGATCCTGGTATTGGGAAGATAAGTGGCGCTCCTGTAGATCATAGAAACATATGCAAGCCAACAAGTCGGTGAGAAACTTACAAACTTTGTTCACATCAATCTCAAAAATAATGCTGCAAATCAAATTTGATCCATGCATGGGAGTGGACCGTAAGGTATAAACAAAATTATTACTGCTTGTTTCAGGCAATGCTTCCTGTATAAAGAACTTATCAATCTCATCAATCAAAACGTGTGATGCCAGCTTACTTACGAAGGATGCTAGACCTAGCAGCCATGTATATTTTAGTTATTTAAGAGGTGATATTAATATCTATTCTAAAGCTCATAATGTAGCGTTTGTTGAACGCCTAAGCTTTAATGTTAACTAATTTAGTCACATTACCAATAATCGACGATTGCAATGAAACGCATTGCATACAAGGGTAATTTGTAGCAAAGAGATGCTGCCAACTGAATTCAGCTGTTAATGTTAACTGAATAATTTTGCTAAGCATCTAGATATGTAAATACCCTAAAAGATTTTTATCAGAATGGAGTTTTATATTTTTTAATGCGGCTGGTTGCCGTTTGGAAGAAATGTTACGACTTACTAATGTGATACAGACAAACCGATGGCTAGAATGTTGACTTCAGTGTGTCATTAAGTGTTTTGGAATGCAGCAATTAGTTTATCAAACATCAGATTATAGAAATATAAGTACACCATCAGTAAGCTTGTGCGATCCAATATTCATGCCAAATCAAATGTACAACGATAGCAATATAGATGAGAAGACAATTGTGTGAAACTACATTCCACGTTATACTGGCAAGAAACAGAAAACGCTACTATAAGTTTGTACATCGTACAAACTGATCTTCCGGAGTAGTGTATACCAAACATTTAAAGCATATATCCATGCAATTACTGTTTAGAAAGATAGTCAAATGAACCATCTATTAATCAGTAATAATTATCCAGTATTACCCAGTCATCTTGTTAAATGATTTATTTAAAAGATTTGCAGTTACACACCACATGTTGGGATCAAATCTCACTATCTCAGAATTCACAATAAAGAAATGAATTTTACAAAAACTTAGGTACCTTTTTCATTCCTTACAATAAGAAAATTGTGTTTGAAGTCACTTAATTAAAGCTATATGATGGAGCCATGTGAATATTGACTAG
Source organism: Amphinemura sulcicollis (assembly GCA_001676325.1). Lineage (NCBI taxonomy): Eukaryota > Metazoa > Arthropoda > Insecta > Plecoptera > Nemouridae > Amphinemura > Amphinemura sulcicollis. The sequence continues at coordinate 2,377 of LVVV01432392.1, forward strand.
GAAGTTGGGACACTTTCATGTAGAGAGACATTCGTTGATTAGATGCAATACTTTTTGGTAAAGGAAGGACTGTCGACTGGCAGGCTTGCAAATTCGCAAGTGGTCTTGGGGTATTGCAAAAAACTCGCCCACTCCTGGATCTATAAATTGCAATAAAACTTAATGTTATGAATCCAATCATATAAAATAATAAATAGCACTGAAAGTAATCGACACCAAATCGTTATCGGAGCAGGGAATTTAAACTCACCAGCTGAGTCAAGTGGCACAAAGTTGAACGCTATTCGTAAAGACGTAACTTCCGTAAGCTTTGTTTCTGCAAAGCTCACTATTTTTAACGGATGCGCTTCAAGCATATCGAGGAACTTTTCATGAAGGGCAATAAGTGCGGGTGATTCTGGAGACAAAAAACGCAATGTTAAGAATAATTAACACAGATATAACAGATATAATTTGTTACAAATATTGCATGCCTAGGTTTCTACACAAAATGAAACGGAATTTGAAAGGCAAGGAAATAAATATATACCTAAAAAGAACCAACTGCTAAAAACAAAGTTTTCACTGAAAGACTTTCTATCAAGCAAATTTTCAACAAGCAAATTTCTCAAGTTCATCATGCATATAGAATGGTGCATGAATCATAAATTGGTGCCTTGACTGTCTTTTACTTTCCTTGCTGCAAGACAGCAAGATCAATCGGGTTGCTTCCTGCCTCAAGCCACAGGTTGAGAATCTTCTCTGATTGTACACACACTTTAGCAGCCAGAGGTGCTATGTGGTTTATGCTAGTGAAGATGAAAGAAAGTATGAGGTTAAAGGTCTTGTCAGTTAAGAACTCACTCTCTGCCAGTTCTTGAACCTCCACCGATGGCATGAGAACGAGCGAAGTTGGAGGATAGAGTCGTGCGACAGGCGAGCCCACGTGGGGCACACTGTAGAAAACCACTGCCTTGGTGTTTGTCACAAAACGGCGCGAGCTCTCATCACTGCTTTCCCATGCTAACGGAGGTAAATTATATACCAAGTAAGTGCGTGATATTATTGAATTGCTACCTATAAGCTATCATAAGCTGTTTCCAAATTGGAAAGTGGAAATTGTTTGTACAGAGCTCGGTAGGGTAGTGAGAGCGCGTCTGCCTTGCATTCGGGAGCGGCCAGGTTTAAATGCTGTTCAATCCAGGCCGGGTCTATCCTGATTGTGGTTTTCTGTGGTTTCCCACATCCATTCCAGGTTAATGCTGGGGTAGATCCTCACCAAACAACAAGACTGCTTTTGTCCCTAATGTTCAATTTTTTTTCAATTACCACAGAGCTTTATACCATTAACTATTTTATTATACAAATAGAAATTCTATGACTTCGAAACATTTAACCCACGTATATTACTGTTAAATACAAATTAATAAGAATAAATCCCAGATTCCCTAACCTCTAGTCCCCAATTAGCACTGAATCACTGATGAAGATTGCTCACCGTTCACGAGCATCTTTTTGACGATAAGTCCTCCCATGGAGTGAGCGACCCACACTATTGGTCGAGAACCGAGGCCAGCCAATTTCAGCTTGGTCATCAGCTCAACACTTCGCTCTTCTATACTGCGTCTGCCGGGAATAGAGAGAAAATTTAAAGCCTTCACATTTTTTACAATATTCTTATTCAAAAAGTTTTTCATAAGTTTTATTTTAATTGGAACTTCATTTTTTAATTTAAAATAAGTTGCGTAATTCCTTCCTATTACTTCCTATCAACAGAACTATACAATCTTTTGGCCTACCTACTTCTATGTTTGCACAGGCAACTAGGCTGTAAAATGCCAAATTAAAATTTCTTGCCAACGGATGTAGCAATGGATGTATTTCCTAGTTTGCCTACAAAGTCCTATAGAGAGGTCTATCATAACTGGTGAATTCTTTGTTTACAAGATTAAAGCCCCATTGAAACTCACTTGAGCTTTTCGTACTGACAGGCTGTGGACCAGGAGGAGATGTTGGTGTCGTAGTTGATGCCGATAACCCGGAGGTAACGGCAATCTTCGGGAAGCCAGAACTTGGGCCAGCACTGGGTATGAATGCGGGTGTCCTTGGCTCCTTGCCGCAGGATCTTGTCCGCCTCCGAGCTGAAACCATACCCCGGTCATTTTTGCATCGCTATAGTTTAGGAGCAAAACCGTAAAATAAAGATTGCATCTATCTTGTATTTCTTTCACATGACAAATCAGATTGACGACTTAAGGTTTAGCCGTACTTTTACCAGATAGATCTGAAGCAATAGGCAATAAACAATAGATAGCAATAGGCTGCAGAATTCTTGTGAGCAACGTAATGCATGTTACCAATGTGGACACCTTGACTTTCTTGGCCAATTTGATGTAACTTGCACAAAATTGCAGTCCTTGTGCGCAGTTTAATGATACTAATAACAGGATTTTGATTTAAGTATTTTTTTTCTCTTCTAGACCTAGCTTTGATTTTCAACACCATGAAAATCAAGGGAAACATCACTCACCCCACTAGAGTGTAAGGGCCGCAAGCGATCCCGTTGGCCTGCTCCGGGCAGTCAGACAGCACAGCCTCGTAACCCCCCATGAGGTCCTGCCACTCCTGCTCCTGCACCAGCGCGACCTCCTCGACGTAGCGTGCCGTTGCCGTGTCGCTCGTGCCCTGCGCCCTTTGGGGTGCGGTTGAAAGCGGTGGACCAACCCCGTCTCTGAACGGAATAGTTTTGCTGTTCTTGAAACTGGTGTTTTCTCGTCATGCATATGTTCCAGCCAATTCCAGAGTCTCTGCTTATCAATATAAACGTACCACACAAATTTGCACAGAACGAAAAAACTGTCATATTGCGGATGTCTTCCACCAAAAGCAAGCGACCCTACCACAACTATCAGCCCAAGCTCACGCACCTCTGCCTCCACGTCACGAATGCTCCACCGAGCAGGCCGTGAACGAATACGACGTCCATGCGTGGTTGCACTTGACGCCGCAAGGTAGGGTGCAGCAGGTGAATGCGCCGTGGGTACCGCCCGTCTTCCTGGGCATCCACATCGAGATTGGCAAGGGCGCGCGAAGCGTTCGCTGACAGAATAAGGTTTTCATGGCGGGACCATGTTGCCAGTACACCCAGCCAGCCTGCAAAGCACGAGTCAGGAGGTTATACAAGTAGACAAAGATGAATAAATTAGTCAGAGGTGTGTAAGACTGAGCTTTAAAACAAAGTCACAGATATTTTACCAGAGGCAAATATTTCTTGAAGAACATTTTCGCCCATAGAAATGTTGGACATCAACTTTGCCAACATAGTCAGGACTGATTGGTCGTTTTCAAAATACCGAGCCAAATCCATAAGAAAAGGCAGACCGCCAAGAGTTACAATTTCTGGAACAAAAACAAGAAATTCCAGGATAAGAAATCAACTATTTCACAAAATTTTGATAAAATATTTCAAGGCTAGATGAAATAAGCGTAGGTGTACTATTGAATACCTCTAGCGTGATCACGAATGGTAGAATAATGGAGCAGGTTCTCCACACACATAGGCAGCACATCTTGGTCCCGGATGGTTTCCTTAGGGTGGTCTAGCGGAGCGTGGTCATCGATCCAGTTCAAGTAACGTTGCTGCTAGAAACATGGAAGACAATGCATTCCCGACAAAAAAGTAAGGTATGTGCCGGCTGGTATACTGTATTGCATCTGCTAGTGGAAGTGTAGTGCTATTTAGAATTTTGGGGGAAATTAGATAATCTTGCTCCCAACTGATTCTTGCATCAATTTAGGGCAAGTGTAGAATGTAGTAAAGAAGAAGTCAATTCATAATATTATATATTACTAATAATATTATTATTATCATCATACTGGTAATCGGAATGTACCATGTAGATCTATGTCATATCTAGAACGTATCTAATAATTACTCTGTAGCACATAAACTATGAAACCAACATAGCAAATCATGTAGATTTTGTAAGGAAATGCAATCCAAGTAAAAACTGCTTGTTGCATTGCAAGAACTCAGCTGGCAGCTTGTAAATTTGGGTAACAGGGAGTATTGTTCAATTATATTTGGATGAGAAAGCAAAGCTATCAAAATCCTATTAATTAGGTTCACTGCTCCAAAAAACTTGTCTTGAGTTGGTTATCCTTTCAATGCGAAAAGACGGTGGTAGCATTACAAGTTATTTAAATAACTTCCATTTGTTGTTATGACTCACATAGAATTTGGGGAATGCCTTAGTGATGAAATACTCAATGCATTCATGTTTGACATCCTGATTGAGAGCAACAAGCAGGGCATGAAATCGCTCTTTGAGTTGTTCCTTGTCAAACAGAACATGTCTATAAGGAGGTGCAAGAAAGAATCGAAGGTCTGCACCATCAGAGCGAGCAAGCCCTGCACCTGTCCTAGCATCACACACTTGTGCAAGTTGTCGGTAATCCCAATCTGTAAATGAAACAATTTCAAAATAAGAGATGTGGGAATTAAGAATCTACGACTACGAGTAAATTTAAAGTTTTGCTACGCACCATTGAGATCTGTGAGGGCTGCTAACGAACGTACAGCTCTAATTCGGTCGCTATGTATTCCCGTTTGAGCGAGATGCATCAAACGCCAAGCGTATGAGTTCTGATGTGCCTGCCACCACTTGATTGGGAGGAGAAAAATGTCCCTGGTCCACCTCTCCACTTCTTCTTCATCAATCATTACTGTTCCTTGTTTCTCTAAATAATAAATAAATAAAGGTACACCGCATGTAGATGCCTAGTTTAAATCATGTGCAGTACATTTGTGATTTTAAACTGTTTTGTATTTTTTTAAATCTGGGACGCAAGGAAAGACAACCAGTCACAAATAATTCGACACTAGTGACAATTGTGGCAAATAAAAATTAAATCTTATTGATGGAAATCTATTTCATGCTTCAGCCAACCTTGACAAATAAGCAGTTAGTTCTTACCTTTAAAAATAGGATCATTCATGAAAATGTACTCAGCCCTCTTTTTTTCAAGTTCCAGGACATCGGTCTTTACCAATTTGTCAACACTACGGTATGTCTGGTATACTTGATAGCAAGACCATGAAGTGCTATTGATAAAATTATAATTCTTAGGAACAGATAGTGTAATTTTACATCATATTAATTTCGAGAAGCATTAATGGTAATATTATTCATACCCTGCTGTCAATGCTAAAATGCCAGTGGCTTTCAGTATTTTCCGGTATTGAGCCAATGTTATTCCACCCATTACTAAAGCTTAAAAGGAAAAAGCTTTGTAATAAATTAATAACCATTCCTTGCAATATAAACACATTAAATCACCGAAACGAATTTCTACAAAGACGCAGAGCACATTTGAACGTTTTTTCCACATATGCCGCTGCTATGTAACAAACGCACAGCATCGCACATGGCATGGCATCACATGGCATGGGGCGATTTTGACAGTCACCTAGTTGTCAAAAATCTAAACTCAAGTACCGAGTTCAATGACACTTGGCATGTGTAAAAGGAGGGAAACTCAAAGCAAGTGGAATGAGCATTGTGAGATCCAAATGTGTTTCAAAATATGTGGTTAACAGGACCGAGTTAAAAACAAATTGCAATCAAAAGAATAATTATTATGTTTTCACATTTTTATTTCAATATAATAATTTTATCATGAATAATATGCTACCAAAAAACAATTCCACTTTTAAAAGTATTTAGTATGATTTCATCGAAATATTTACGATTTCAGAATATGCAAGTGTGTTTTTCACTTATTTACGAGAAAGTAAAGAAATTCTGGCAATATAATAGATTTTTTCACTATTTTGTTCTCATTTAAAATATTATGATTCATAATTTTGTGGAATGAATCATAAAAAAATAATCAATTGACGACACCATTGAAATAGCTGCTCCCATAAAAATCAAGCATTATAATAAGGTCAATAAATTATTCTCATTTGCATGTTAGACGATATCATCAACCCTCCTTTCTCGTTCAGCCCCTAACATGCTGATTCCAAGAAAATCAAAAAAATAAAATAGTTGAGAGTGTGGCCTCATTCCCGCATGCAGCAAGCAATGTCCACCTTGCAGCAGCAAGCACGTCAGTGAGTGAGCGCCATTTTGCCACGGCACGATAGCCAGACGGGACGGATCCGAAGAAGGTTTTGAGATCGTCTCAAGACTTTTGAGGACATAAAAATACAATAAGTTTATAGTTTAAATAGCGAAAATGTCTTCGTCTTATAATAACAATTCAGAAGAAAGTTCTTCGGATCGAAACGTAGAAATATGGAAAATAAAGAAGTTGATCAAGAGCTTGGAGATGGCAAGAGGGTAAGAAGCATGCTACAACCAGCACTGCTCTACGTGTCGAATGGTGACGATCAGTCGAAATGTGATGATAATTTGGCTGAAGTTTTACCTACCGCGGCTCAAAAGCACTTGGCGGTAGCTAGTTATCTTAGGCTCTGAATTGTTTAGGCCCTAATCATATGGAGGTTACTTGCCTAGGGCTTAAAATCCATGCCATATTGCAGTGTAGTGCTCTGGTGCTAATTAAACCAAGATAATTGCATAACAAGAATAATATATTTTCAGAAATGGCACAAGTATGATATCTCTAATCATACCACCAAAAGATCAAATCTCTCGAGTAAGCAAAATGTTGGCTGATGAGTTCGGTACCGCATCGAACATCAAGTCGCGTGTAAATCGGCTCTCGGTTTTGGGAGCTATCACATCCGTACAACATAGATTGAAACTCTACACAAAGGGTATGAGAATATGCAATTTTCCATTATATCATAACTCGCTTGGATATATCTAGTGTAAAAAATATGCGGAGTTTGTCAGTTAAAAATGATCCAACCTTATTTTACAGTGCCTCCAAATGGACTAGTTATCTATTGTGGAACGATCGTAACAGACGAAGGAAAGGAAAAGAAGGTCAACATCGACTTTGAACCATTTAAACCAATTAATACGTCACTTTACCTGTGTGACAACAAGGTAAATTCTTAAGTACTTGACCCCAAGTAGTATTACATTGAATTAGAACTCTAGCTCAACAGTAGTAATTTATGTAACAATATAGACATTAGCCAAGTCAAAATCGTATTTAATTGTTGATTAACTAGCTTATCTTTTTTAGTTTCACACTGAAGCCCTAACAGCATTACTGGCCGATGACAACAAGTTTGGCTTCATTGTCATGGATGGAAATGGTGCTCTTTTCGGAACACTGCAAGGCAATACAAGAGAGGTTCTACACAAGTTTACCGTAGACTTACCCAAGAAGCACGGTATGTTTACCCAATATATTTTCTGGTTTTCAGAAATTTCATACTAGGTGGAATTTATATCACTGCAAAAATAGCTTATAAGGTAACAACGTAGAGTACCTACCTAACTTTTTGGATCCTAGGCAGAGGAGGTCAGTCTGCGCTGCGTTTTGCTCGGCTAAGAATGGAGAAAAGGCACAACTATGTCAGAAAGGTGGCAGAAGTAGCTACTACCTTGTACATCAGTAACGACAAGCCAAACATAGCAGGTATCATCTTGGCTGGAAGTGCAGACTTCAAAACAGAGCTTAGTCAGTCAGATATGTTTGATCCGGTAAGTCATTACTTTACTTTCCTGTTTGACTTTACATTTTAATCAGTAGTGATTGATGATCAATGCAGACTTTTAATTCACGTTTCATATCTTTTCAGAGATTGCAAGCTAAAATCATCAAATTAGTAGACGTTTCTTATGGAGGAGAAAATGGTTTCAATCAAGCGATAGAATTGGCTGCTGAATCGTTGCAGAATGTCAAATTTATTCAAGAGAAGAAGCTTATTGGTGAGAATTTGTTCTTATAATATATTAGGACGTGTTATTCTAGCCGAGCAATTTTGGGTATAAATAGATTGTTGAAGATGCAGAAGCAATTGAAAATTATATTTGGACAGGCCGCTACTTCGACGAAATCAGCCAAGACACAGGAAAATACTGCTTTGGTGTGGAAGACACGCTTAGAGCCCTAGAGCTTGGGTCGGTGGAGACACTCATCTGCTGGGAGAATCTTGACATCCAACGATATGTACTGAAGAACCATGTAGCAGCTGAGGATAAAATCCTGCACCTGACTCCCGAGCAAGAGAAGGATAAGTCACATTTTACGGACAAAGATGTAAGAACACAGCTTGGCTTATGTGTAACATTGAAATGCTAGGAAATTGGAACATGGAAAAATTGATGAAGTATATTCTTTCATTGACAATTGCCGATTAATTTCTAGAAATTTAGGTACTTTGATAGAAAACCAAACGATTTTTTCCGTGTTATAGAGTGGGGTGGAGCTGGAGTTGGTAGAGTGCCAGCCTCTTCTGGAATGGCTTGCCAACAACTACAAGAGCTTCGGAGCCACACTAGAGATTATTACCGACAAGTCGCAAGAAGGTTCACAGTTCGTCAGAGGGTTCGGAGGCATTGGCGGTGAGTACCAAGCTTTTACTAGTATTATTAAGACATTCTGGTGGAATATTGGGAACAACTGTAGTGAAATGCATCAATTTATTGTCTATGCAATAAAAGGAAACAAAATTTGAAGCATCTTACTCTTTTTTCCCAACCTTCCAAGATTAATGATCTGTGGTATTCTTTTGGGCATATTTTAACACTGTGAACTACTTGTAAGTGCCTAACTATGTGACTAACAATATTGCATATTGGTGGTTGGTGCAGGTATCATAACAATGTTGTACATCTAACTGTATGCAGTAGCTGGTTGATGCATACATTGTTTGCTATATTGGGGGTTTTGAGGGATTTTGACAAGGTTAGCATCATCCTCTCCCTTGGATTACCACTGGCGTGTTTTCGCGTAGGCATTCTTCGCTACAAAGTTGACTTCCAGTCCCTCCAGGCAGATGAGCCTTTGGATGATGTGGATTTGGATGACTACTAAGTCATCACTCGGCTTTCAGGTAGTCTTCGCCTTGATGCGTTTCGTCTCTCTTGTTTGGTGTGCAATGTTATTCTTTTTTAGTTTCGCTGAGTTCGTTGGTTTTTCAATCACATGTTGCATCCTGCTAATGTGTTCAAGTAATGAAGTGACAAGTAGTCTTGTTGGAAAGTTTATAATTTTTTTTTTTCTTACAGCACGCTTGATTTTAATTTTGATGTCCGCTGATTAGTCTCCATTGATTTTGTATGCCTATCATTTGTATTAACTGGCTTATATTTCAGCTAATCACTGAATCTCATTAGTGATTTTGTTTTGTTTGTGGCATGTTATTGTCTTAGAACAGTAGGTTTTTCCCTTTTGAGTTTGATTTGTTGCTAACAAGGAATGATTTGATTAATTGCAGGACTACTACGGTACAAGGTTGACTTCCAGAGCATGCAGCTGGATGACTTGGACCAGGAACTTTATGATCTGGACGACTATTAGGAAGAATTGTTTAATTGAAAATGTTAATCAGATCAAATTTTTTGATGTTGTTTACGATGTATGCTAATTTAAAAGAAATGGGATAAAATCTACTCTCTTTTCTCTTTTATTATTTCTGGCTAGGTAGGTACGAGATATGTTTAAATTCTCTTTTAAGCAAGTTTTGATATTTAATTTGAAATATTCTTTTCAATTTTGTAGAAGATAAAATTTAAAACGATTATGCGTTCAATTATGATCATATACGTAGTCTCCTGGCCCGGTCTCGTCAAAGCCGCATCCGCAGAGCCGAATGCAGAATCAAACTTGCGCAGTCCATATCAAACAAACGCTACGCCGCACGTTTAATGGAAGCACTACAGCTAGGACGTGTTGTCGTGTAAAAATAAAAATAAGAATGATATAGAAATTTCTTACCACCTAATATAATGCCTAATTTATTGTTGTGTGCTCAGACCCTTGAATGCCAAAATGAAGTAACATTTACAAAATATGGTAGATGGAATAAAATTTTTACAAACTACTGTGAATTTTAAACTAAACAGTTAAATGATTGCTAATGAGTAGCGTCAAAGAGAAGAATTCTGACGAGTATTTCATTTGGTAAGGCATCAGTGGTCTTTTGGTGTGAATTTTGTACCGAATCCTGAAAGGCAAAATCAGCCAGTTGCTCTGTCGCACGCTTGGCGTACTTCAGATATTTACCATTACTTCCCTACAATAGTTTATTGTGACGGCTTTCGGCTTGTTTATACGCCGTTCACCGGTACATTCTTTTGAAATTGTACCACATCGACGCAAACCAACGCCTCTAATATTATTTATTCTCTCGTAAGATATAGTCCGTTTATATCAAGAGTTTATTTTGATTTTAGTTTGTGTAAAAATTACCTACAGCAGCCGTGTTTGCGCAGGCTTCTCAGATTTTGTTGTACTGTTCCGCTGTTTTTATTTTCTAGTTGTGTCCACACAAAATATGAATAAAACAATTTTGTCTATCTTGGTAATAATTTGATAAATATGGTTACTTCATTTACATGTTGTGTGCAGTAAGTTTCACAAATGTCCTGAAGGTCTGTGAAAAGGAGTGCCGATTCAGAGTGAATTTAACATGGTAACTAATCGTTATGGAAAGTTACAAACCTTAACGTTAACTTTTGAAGCATTTGTACATTTTGTAAGACTTTACATTTGCATTGGAGCAATGCTGCATCCATCCACGTGTGAGGGTCGTGGACACATTCGACATTCCACTTGTCAACCAAAACGTGGTCTACAATTTTATATGTAGTTGCAATCTCTGCCACAAAATCCGAAAGGAAGCGTGTGGCACGGCTTTTCTTTCCTCTATCACCGATGGCGATTGAGAACTTCTTGTATCTATGTTTAGTTCTATAAACATAGGAGACAGGAAAGATTCTTTCTTAGGTTTTCCACTCGCGAATACTATTGCCTTCCCACTCGCTAGATAGATTTGACTGGCTTCCAAAGAGTGAACTTTACATGTGTTTCTGTCTTGTGAATTGTAACAATAATACATATTCAAGCTTACGACTCTTTGTGTATATCAACTCATTTGCACCTGCCAGTTGTCGGTAAAAAGACAATAAATTGTTTACTCAGAAGTGTTGCTCGTACGCTTTATTTTACCTGTTTGTTTATAAACTCTTGTCTAACATTCTTATGAAACAAAAATATACACAGGTACTGTCATCTAAATTTAACATCAAATCATTCATTTCTTATCTGAACATTAAATTCCATTATAATGCATGTCTCTTAAAACTACTAAGCAAATGATACAAAATATGAGTGTTGAGCCTACAAATTGGTGATAGTTTTGGCAATCGCCAATCGGGCATCGTTAATCACAAATTTTTTTCCATCTTTTTCATTGGAAATTTCCCTTGTCACGCTACATCAGTTGCCTACATTACTTTACAGCTCTTGAATCACTTGAACATTTAATTTCATATCTGTGAATTCATGCGTAACATGTCATTTTATGTTTTTAAGATAGTAAATTTAAAAAAATGTAATTACTGAACAATGAAAAGAGCACTTACCGTAAATTTTTTGAACCATTATCTAACCTGCTAGAGAGCTTCTGTGGCAAATTTGGGTGGTGTTTGTGGTGGCTCGGGTAGATCTGCAAGCAAAAAAAAAAAAAAAAACATTAGCTAGTCCTCAATCAGACTGCAAAATTGATTTTCTACTGGAAAAAATCAAGTGCCTTTACAAATCACTTTGCAACCCAGTTATTACAGCTGATAATAATGCCAATCTGCCCTCATTCAATACATAGTTTAGTTTCGTATTTGATAATCGGTACAATCGAACTTTTGAAAAATGGCTGAGGAAGGCCAGAGCAGGGCCACAATATAATCTTAGCAGTTTCTGTTTATAATTTGAAGAATTTCACGTAAAAGAATCATTAAACCTTCCTAAAAAATCTTTAAATGCATAGTTCGACAGTGCCCTACCCGAATGACGCACCTGTGGCTCTCAGAGCTCGCAGTCGGTCCTCTAACTGCGTGTCCTCCTCGGGAGGGGTTTGTTTCCGTGGGGACGGGCCTGTGGGGGGCGGGCTTGGGTCGTTGGCAAGCAGCTCGGCCAGCTCCCCTTCCAAGTCCTCGTCAGCCGACTCCCCAATCGGCTTCGAAAGCGTTGCCTGGATCTCTGCGTGGATGTCCAGTGCCTGTGGAAAGGGGTGGAAAATCTGAGTGCGGGGATTGTGCTTGTTCAAGGGGGCTAGCTTAAGACATTTGTTTTTCAGTATGATGATGGCATAGAGAAACAATGGTTGTATTTGTTATGTTATGTACAAACAAATATTAACAACTGCAAGGTAAAATTTGTCGACAAAGATATTTAAAATTTAGTCTTCAACTTATCGCTTGAAATGTTAGAAAGAGTGCCGACAGGCTGGATCAATGGAAAATGATTGAAATAAAAAGGATTTACACAACTCAGTGTGAAAATATAAGAAAGCCATGCTAGAGTTCCAATGTTTTTAAACGTTTCAGAAATGTATTACAACACTGCAACTCTGCCGCAGCTCGCTTCGATTTTCAAAGTGAATTGCGAAAAACCCATTTATTTTCTTCAATCATTTTTCACTTATCAGTTTAACTGCAGTTTGTTAACTCTGTAGTCTGTTAACTTGTGTAACTTGCCACAAAGGAAATTGAGTTTTCACAAGTCAACAAAAATGTTAATTATTTGAAAGTAAGGTTCAAAGTGAAGTAAAGATTGCAATATATTATTTTTTTTTATCTGTGAGTAAAATTTAATACAGAGAGGAATGACAGTCTGTGTGCAAATTTATGTCGAATAAATAAATTATGAACAGTGTTTGATACCTCTTCGATGTCATCTACAGTGTTGGCAACACTGTCCTCGGTGAGGCCCGCCTCTTTGAAGGTGGTTTTCAACGCCGCTACGCCCATTTTGTACGCATCCAGCACCTGCCAATAAAGAACCAACAGCATGCATTAGCTATCACATTGCCTGAAAAGATATTTTACTTTTGCCAGTGGTGCCTGATAAATAAACATCCGTCCACTAATGACCTTCACCTATCACAACAAAACTAATATTTAAACTGAAGTCGTAGAAAAAATGTCCGATTGCTAATTATAAAACAAACTGACAATTCAATAAAATTGAAAAATATGTTAAAGATGTGTGTCTGTTGCTCTCATCTTTGACCCAATGATAATTTAAGAATCCCGTTTGATTGGATTGGAGACAGAAAATGCTGTTGTCTTAAATTTTAATGGATGACAGACTTCAACAAAGTCGAGAGATCAAAAGGATATCTGCAATAAATGGATGGAAAGATTCTAGATAATTATGAATCAACATTTATCATTCAATTAATTCAATCTTTAAAGTACTAGTTATACCATTAGTATTTTTTTAACTGACTTGACACTCAATGTCACCATAATATCAGACATGGGTATTTCCTTTTTCTTGTGCTGCTGGCAAAAGACATAGATAGCTATCGTGCAGCTTTTTTTTTGCAATATTGCAAGTTGGTAGTCGTAACTGATCCAGGACATTTTACCGAAAAATAATTCTGTGCGATGGGCATTGAGCTAGTAAACCCTGAAAGTTTCGGAATGCAACCAAAACTATAAAAATGGCACTTGCAAGAACTTTGTAGTTTATTGCAAAAAGCAAAATTTGGCTACCTACATGAAACTTTAAATACCCAATTGATTCTAAACAAATCTGGTAATACACATCCACGGCACAGAGAACTGCAGGGATAGAACAGCCAAGCAATACCTCAGTGAATCCCATTTATCTAGCATGTTAAAACTGAGAAGCTTTTGAATGCCCGTGACAATCCGTCATAGTCATACCTTGGAATCAGATTCAGCTTCTCGTATGCGACACAGGAGAAGTTGCACGTTCTCTAGTGCAGCCGCTCGCTTGTTGATGCATTTCTCCAGTTCATTCTTCCTCCGTAGACAACCTTTTGCCTGTAACATAAGCCATGACTGTGAGCTCCAGGAAAAAATCAAGCTTATGGAGCATACTACAGGGCCCAGATCCACAAAGAGGAGTTTAAGTCAAGCCATCACAGATGGGAATTTAGTTTTTTTAGGGCTTGTGGCTCCAGTAACAAATTAAGCCCTAAATTTATTTAAACCCCCCTTTCAGGACCCAGGGCCTGGATCCACAACGAGTTTAGGGTAGGCCCCAGAGTTAAAATTTGAAGAGCCAATCCCAGATTTATTTTCAGCCTTCTTTGTCGATCCAGGCCGAGAGCAGTCTCAGAAAGGGGCGGGAAGATGCAGGTTCAACAGGAGTACAGTAGGCTCTACAAGAGAATTCATAAAAAATTATGTAATTCATTCATAATATTATTGAAGGTTCAACCAAAGGTAAAATCAATCAAAAATTGTTGATCATCTTTATCACCAGTGGAGGTTGTGATCTGTTCTACAAAAACTTAACCAGTTGTGATATTGAATAACTTTAGATAAAATAATCAGCATTGTTTTCAAGTTTAATATTATCCAATGTTCCATATTCAGTAATCACTCAGTATTGTGTTTATGAAGTCATGCAAGTTGCCAAGATGGTTTGATTATAATAAGTTACTGATTAGCATTAAAAAATGCTGCCTTCCTTGAATGCAATGAACGTGATGGATGGAACAGTATGATTTGTTTGAGGGAGATATGATAGAGAGTGAGTGGGAATGAATGGCGCATCTAATTGACGCAAAGTATAGTTACAGTCGGGGCAGTACTCGGCGAATTCTCAGTCGAATCTTACGTCTTGCCAAGCTAGTCAAGATCTCTGCCAACTGCAAACTCTTAGAAATAATCGGCTACGAGCGATCAACGCATTTTTTAGTCACCTATCAAATTACCAAGAAACAATTGTTGTAGTTAAAAGCTTGCAGATAAGTGGCAGGTCAGATTTTAAACTCGTCAGACTCCCGAGCGATTTCTCGTCGATCTAGGTAAGTATCACGCTTGGTAACTACTTACGCTCAGAGCTGCTCAGAGCACAATAGACCACCCAGGGACACATTATGATGGTCCGAAAATTTTCACAGCCTCTAGAGAAACTGTCGACAAACTAAAGTGGTGAAGACATGCTTGTATTGGAAAGCGTTTGGCATCGCAAATCTCTCTGGCGAGTGACGATGGTTGTGAGTTAGCGGTCATCGTAGTAATCATTCACATGCGATGGGGCTGGCCAGTGCACATGCCTTTGCTATGCAATGCAAGTGACAGTGCCGGTTCACTCGTGCGGCTATCAACATCACGCGGGTGTCCAGAACGCGCGTTTTACTTCGCTCGGCCACTGAGCTGAGAAGAAATACTCACGCGACTAGACCACATCTTTAACGTTTATTGTGGGGCATTGGTGATAAAAATATATCAGCTATATCGTGTTCACCTTGGGTATAGATAAAAACAGATATAAACTTACACAAGCGACAGGTAAGGCTATTTTTTGAACTTCGATCATAGCTGGTGTTTAGAAATGTGAGATTGCTGTTATGTGTAAATTATCTTGGTTGGTTATCTCGAGCGATTCAATCATGCAGTCATTCAGCTTGCTTATCGCGTCAAACAATTCATGTCGCGTAGCATTATTCGACAGGAGAGAGGTAAACAAGAGAATAGAGGAGCTCATGAGGCCCACGTCCGTGTTTGTTTCCTCTTCCCTTCATGTAGTAACACAAAACACAGTTACGCACGCGAAATCATGGACACAAGTGGACCGCACTGCATCAGAAGCAAACATTTCAATCGAGGAGATCGCGTAAATGTAAATCTTTGTTTTTATTAGTACTTCCTCAATCCTTGGCATTAGTTTGAAAAGTATCGAAACACTTTCATTATGTTTTTTCTTTTAGCACTTCAGAAATAGTTTCCCTCGCGTGAAAGCAGAGCAGACTATGTTCATGAAGCAGTGTGATTTGACGATTTAGAGTTCAAAGGAATGAATTGCTGGACTGGGGGTATGCAACATTTGAGGCTGCAGTGGAGGCTATATAGCAAAATACTTTAGCGAAAAGTGTTGTTAGCTGAAAGCATATCAAGAATATCAAGTAGAGATACTTGGGGTAACTGAGATAACTGTGTGAAAATTGAAAATTTTCTGAAATCAATGCATCAAAGATCGCTATGGACACATACAAATAGCATTGGTTCTAAATACATATTAGGCAGTGTGGGATTGGCCTAAAAGCATAAATACATAAGGTAAGAATGTCTTGGAGGTACCTACAGCAATAAAGCCATTACAGAAATAAACTGCATAACTAATTAGGTGGAAGCAGGAGGTAGAAGATTACTTTTGTGGTGTTCTCATACACTAGTGCTCCGCTAACACAACTAGTGTTGCATTATAGATGAGCGTAGCGATAGTAGTAGTTGGTAAAAAGTGTAACTGGGCAATGCAAAGAG
>LVVV01432393.1:0-18798 GCA_001676325.1 Amphinemura sulcicollis
CATTTTTGTTCAAGTTGCTGTTTCATATTTTTGTACAAATCTATAACCTCAAACAGCAAAAGCCCAGAAAAACCCGCCAGGCTGGGTTTTGTATGGAAATCCCGTGTTTTTGCCAACCCTGTCTCTCTTAGACACTGTCTCATAGAAACTGTCTCATTATTTTATCAATTTCAGTATTTCACTTTACTTCATATTATTTGGACTGAGCATTAGTCCGTTCTTTGACGTAAAGTCTCTACCTTCTCCATCGAAAGAAGAAACCAAAGGCAGAGCACTTGTTGGCAAGCCATATCACAATTGCTCAATGTCTCCACAAACAATCCGTGAGGAAGTCGAATTTCTAAAGATTGACTTCAATAATAGAATGAAACAAGTATTATTCAGTTCCGTACTGAATGCATACTATGCTGATTTCGTACCCTGCTGTTTTGCGCAGGTAAATGTACCAGTATTGTGATTATTCCAAACAAGTGATTATCCCATCTTTATTGTATACCAACATCATAGTAATTTGCTGTCTTGCTCTCTTGTTGCAGAGCTTCTTGTACTATGATGTCTATTGGGTAACCCAGCATTTGGTTTTTGTGTGGCTTGGTTGCTTTACAATGTACATTGTGCATTGTTACCCCGTCAAGTAAGTACCTTTACAATTGTGTCCTGTTAGGTAATCAATTTGCTTGTCGAATCATTTAATGCAAGCGTTTATACAACGTCTGTGCTTCTATGTTTAGAATTACAACCCTTTGAATCTTGATACGCATTTTGTCAAACCTATTATACGTCCAGATGAACACTGCATGTTCTGTAATTTTTTAGGTACTGTGACATTTTGCACAGAGCCGCCCTTCACTTGGGGCGCTGGTCAAGATTAGACGGAGGAAGAACATCTCATATTCCGACACATGTGTATGTACATAAACTGTTCCTAAAAGTAGAGCTGAGCTGAGACAATGAAACATGATGTGGACGCAAAATCGTAAACGGTTTACTACAACTGATGTCTTTTTGTGCTTGTAGGTGGAGTGATTCTACACTTTGGCACCAGGGGGCACTTGTGAGGTTTTGTAAGGAGTGGTATCGATCCGAAGGTTTGTCAAACGCTGCTGAGCCCGGAAACCAAACGCACGCCAGGTTTTATGTAAGCCTTGAGTTCTGAATTTTTTATTTTTGGATCCCATGTTCGGAAGTGTGTTAAGTCTGGATAAGTGTAAGGCGAAGGAGAAAAGATAGGAAATACGGAACTCACCGTTAAGAAGTAGATGTGAGGCGCGACATAGTTGAGCTTAGTAAATTTTGCGGATAGTGCCTTCTTCAGTATCATGGAGTAATATAGACTAATGTCTATTGTTGTTAGCTCAAAGAAACTTTAACATTACACTAGAAGCACAATTGTCCTGGGCGGCTGGAGTGTCTAAGGTATGAAATTAATCGTGGGATCCCTTGCATTTGCAGGCTGTTTTCAACAATCCCTCCGTGCTGCTCTGCTCACTGCTTGGACTACAACTCTCACTGGTCGTTTTTCAAGTCGCGATCCTCATCCGGTCTTCCGAGTGGTATCATGTTGTTTCGCTCTCCCTCCTCCTGTTCGCTAACTACGCCACGCTTTTCAAGTTGTCTCGCGACTATCTTGTCTGCTGGAAAGTCTACAAAGCTGAGCAAATGATACAAGATAAAGTGTGTGGGTAGTCTAGTTAGTTGCTCCTTTAAGTGATTGACTTACAAATGTGTGTTTGTTCGTTAGCTTGTAAAAATGGTTGTTTGGATTTTTGTGGATGTTCATTGAAATGACTTAAGTACTTTTGTGTACATTGAATTTTCATCGTTCACTCATCTGATCTATGTACAATGTAAATATATTCTTTTGATGTCATTTATTGAAAAGAGTAATAGTCATTATTTATTCCTTGCTTGTTGATAAGTTATTTCTAGCTTACAAAATTTTGAGTTTTGGTTAAATTACAAATTTTCTATGGTACTGAAGTAATCACATGCTCGGTCACGAATGTGACTTGGTGTTCAGTATTCAAGGGGATCTTCTCGAGTTCAAGCACTACAAGATGGTTAGTGGCAGGACTCGCTTTCAAGAAGCTTTTCGGAAGGTACAGAGTCCGGATTGGGCCAGCCGGAACCCAGTATCGACCAAGGTTGTGCCCATTCACAAAGACAAAGCCCTAGAAGGAAGAAATGCATTGATCTTGATCATCAGCTAATAATATTTTATGTATGTTAAAGAACATACAAACAGCTTTAGTGCAGCGGCAAAGAGAATGATGGTCTTCTAGTAGTGAATATTAATTGTAATGTACCACAGTGGTAGTAAAAACCCATAAGTACTTTAAGGTAGTACCTTGTTAAACCCAGACATGTCGACAAACGTGTCCAGTGGTGCTCCTGAAGGAAGAACAAATTCTCCACGGAAGAATGCAGGCAGCGGAGCTGAGATGTTGGAAAGGGTGGGCTGTGACTCAATCCACGAAATATTGTTCATTGGGAACCCAGTCATTTTCCAGTCTTTCAATACAATATCATTGCCCCTGTTGCTGATAGTCACATCTCCTAAAATTCCCTGCAAAACAACATGAACCACTGTTACTCCTTGGAAATAGAATCAATAAGATTGATATGCAAGTCACATCTTGATTGCATCCATTTTTACACACGAGTAAAAAGTAGGGTTTTCCCAAAAAAACTTTCCTTACCTTAAAGTCTCTTAAATAATCATTGCCTCCAAAGTTGATTCTCCCTTGATTTTCAACAAACAGTTGAATAGTCTGCCCCTTCTCAGCAAGGATTGGAATGTTGACAACGTTGTGCGACCGTGCTATAATGCCTACTGTTTTCTGTCAAAAATATGTTAAGTCAACATTAATAATACAAAATGCTTCTTTTACAGCCAAATCAAAACTAAATTTTTAGGTTTTAGTCACCCCATCTATGCAGACGGTTGCTCGATCCCGAATTCCGGGAACTTTCAGAAGAGTGGGATCAGAAACTGAACTCGGCACAGTTGCTTCATACAAAACAAAGCCATAACTCTGACCAAGCTCCTGGAATGTCAGTGGGCTAGGGGATGAAATGGTTGGTTCACCCAAAGCATCTCTCAGTTTAGGTTCGAGCACACTTGCTACATACTGTACTTCGACAGGATTGTATTCACCTTTTGGAGCAACTTGCGGAATTGGAACATCAGGTAGCGGGAGATACTGGAAACCAACATTGTAATATTAACTTCTCAAAGTTTGATACCAGTCTAGTAGCAGACATCTTTTTCTCATGTGTGGATAATCAGCATTAGAATCAGACCTTGCCAATTGCATTGCGAATCGCATAATATTTCTCCGTTGGGTCACCAGCCTCAGTCAAAGGGGCATCGAAATCGTAGGATGTCACGATCGGTTTGAATGTACCATCAAAGTTTGACCCAGAAGTAAAGCCAAAATTTGTTCCCCCAAGAAACATGTAGAAGTTAAATGATGCTTTTGCCTGAAACATTTCTTCAACGGTTTTCACAACTCTGACTGTTTCGACATATGACCAATTATCTTCCCAATGAGTTCCCCATCCAGGGTAGAATTCCGAGTTCACAAATGGCCCTCGGGGCTCATATTTCCGCAGATTTTCTAACGCTGCAGAAACATTATAGCCTGCGGATTTAAATAAATAGAAAACATCTGTTAGTTTTCAGCCATATCCAAGTGTTATGCTGTTCACATTAAAATAACATGTGTGAAGAAAAATGGTTTTTAAAGGAGTAGGTACCTGGGTAAAAATCTACCGTGGTCAATGCTCCTTTAACCTTTCCGCACCTCATCGCATCACCGTCAGCCCCGTCAGTTGTGAACAAGACAGCTGCATCGCCAATGTAAGAATTGAACAAGTCACCGAGCCATGCAGTGTATTCTGAGTCGCATTGGTCGTAAAACCCGTACTCGTTCTCGGCCTGTTGTGAGAGCAGACGCAAGTGAGTCTTTTTGGATTTCTTTGGGTACCTACAAAACACGTACTTGGGCTTGGGAGGTAACTTCAAATAGAAGAGAAAAAGATTGTTGGTGCGTAACTACTCGGTAGCAAACCTACAACCAGGATGCTATAAAACCAGTGGCTCAAAACAAACCAATATGTGGAAAAATATTAGATTACTGTTCTTACTTGAACCATGATGATTGGACCACCATTTCCATAGAGTAAATGGTTTATTTTTGTCATCAGTACTTCCAGCCATTTAGCAGTATATTCCATGAATCCTGCCAATACAATTTATTAATCATTAATTTTTCATAAAGGTATCTTACTATTGAACATATGTGAGTGAGAAGGAAAGAAAACGGAGACACAGTTCACTGAGAAGAAACAAACTGCGACAGACCTTGACGGTAGAATAACGATTCGGCTGATGAAAATGTTAGATGGAATGTAAATTTTCATACAGTTCTGGAACTGAAGAAGGCATCAGCCAAAACGTTGTTCTACCCTCAAGATCTGTTGCAGTTTGTTTCTTCTCCATAAGCTATGTCTCCTTTTTCTTTCCTTCCCACTCACGTATATCCAGCCTTTTGGCACATTTTCTTAAATGTTATTACTATTGAACGATGATCAGCGGCAGTTTGTACATACCAGCATCAGATTTACGTAAGTTCATGGCAGGGTTCACAGTTAACAACCAAGGAGGAAATCCACCCTGTAATACAAATAATTATTAGGATTTTCATAAAGAACTAAAACTGAGGTTTACTCATTTTATTTTTAATTCACAAAGCAAAACACTTACAAAATCTCTCTCAGCACAGATGTAAGGCCCAACCCTCAATATGACGACAAGGTCTTCCTCTTGTGCAATTTCAATAAAATTGATCAAGTCCAAGTCCCCCTCAAAATTATAAACGCCTGGAGATGGCTCATGTTGGCTCCATTCAACGTATCTGTAAAAAAAAAAATATATATATATTGCTAGGTCCCTGTAAACTTACATGACTTAGATTCCATGAAGGGAACAAAATCCATCCTTTTCTCCTTGAAATTATTGAAATTACACTCCCCACGCGGAACACACAACACGAATATAGTTGCTTTTTAATAACATTCACTTTTGGTGAGAACTGATGGTAACTAAGTAGGTACCTATATGATGATAATACTTTTAAAATCATTCACTTTTAACATTCTCTCATAAGCATTGCACTACATTTTCTGTAGCATTATGAAAAAAACTCACGTCGAGACCGCATTAAGTCCGGCAGCCCGAAACTTCTGCAGACGGTCTCTCCAGTCTGCTTGCAAGACGCGGAAATAGTGCAATGATCCAGATGCATATTGGAATGGTTTCCCGTCTCGTATGAACTGGTCTCCTTCGTAATCAATACGAAACTCTCTCTGAAAGTGAAATGCCTGATGTGATTTAGACTGTTGTATGCTTGGAATGAATAAGTAATGCAAAGCAACCTACGGTTTGTGCGAAGCTGGAATCTAACAGCAGTACTGCTATCAGCATCAACAGGAGAGCAGTTGCCTGCATTATAAATGCGGTTTAGGATGATTAATTGGTTCAAACGAACATTTACTTCCCTGTGCCAAACTGCATTCAAACTCCAAATCTAGGTTTTTTAGACCGAGAAACAACAGAGTGTACGCATTAAATTTAGAATAGCATTGTTCAGGGAAAATGTGTCCCTTATGTAGTGCCATCTTCTTATCTGATCAACAATGAAGTGCTCTGGCAAGCTACTTGGCATATTTGCAGATAAATTGAAAAATAACATTGCATTTTTACATAGTGACTTTGATTCGGTGACAATTCCATGATTTTTAATATATGTAGGTTGATTAGATCAAATGTATATAATTTACTTAATGATAGAAGTATCTACCTATTTTTTTTTAGCACCACGTAAACACTTGAGAATGACAAGACCCGTTTTTTAAATACGTACCAGCCACCTGACTTTTTTTTTCTTCGCCGTAGTGGGTACTTTCTCCATAGTGCATGGTATCAGTGCGACTGTGACTTCAACGTATCACCGAATTAGTCGGTGCAAGAATGAGACTGGTCCAATCTACAGCTCCTCGATGGTGGGTGTTTGATTTACAAGTGGAATTAGGAACAAGTTGTTACATTTAAAACAAAAATGGATACCAAATGAGCAGAAGGCACGGCTCCTCTAAGACAAAAAACTTTAGTGTTTTGATAAAATAAAGAAGATTGATAACATAATTGATATTAAGAATGCACATTTTGTTTATGTCAATATTTTATAATTCAATACGTATAATATGTTCATGTTTCTTGTAAGATTTCCATATTTCTTGATTTATTTTATAAAGGAACTAGTTTGTGGTCAAAACGTTTTCTAGGGTACAGAGGTAATTATATGTTCAGTCACAAATTTGACTTGGTGTTGGGAATTGGATGGGATCTTTTCAAGCTCTAGCACGACGAGATTGTTGATGCCCGGACTCGCTTTCAAGAAGGTTTTCGGAAGGTACAGAGTCCGGATCGGACCAGCTGGGACCCAGTATCGGCCGAGATTGTGTCCATTCACGTAGACAATACCCTGGTTAAAAGAATCTTGTTAATTTCATTATTGTTTACCAAAGATGAAAATTTATAGTTATAAAGCACCGATTATATGGAAATCTTCAGAAATACATCTGTAAGACCATTGACCAAAATAAAATGCAGGAAATGAATTCTTTCAGCATACAATTCAAGTTGCAAGTACGAAAGTACGAAAGTGTGCTTTCCAAGATTTGAAAGGCAAACCTGGTCATCTTGCAGCCAAAATATGTATTAAACATATGGTGTAAGTGTTTTATTATTATTATTCATTACTCATCCTATTAAACATATATATTTTCTTTTCCTCTAGCTTTTCTAATGTGGATTCTTTTCATGTTTTCAAGTAAGCTGAGTACTCTTGTTATTTTTCCCAAAAAATTCAATTAATTCAATATTTTAGAAACTAAAACTAGTTGAATCCACAGAATTTCAAAATGTTACTGACCTTGTTAAAGCCTGTCATGTCAATAAATGTGTCCAGTGGTTCTCCGTCAGGAAGAACAAATTCCCCTCGGAAAAACGCAGGTAGTGGAGACGAAATGTCTGGAAGAGTGGGCTGCGTCTCAATCCAGGAAACATTGTTCACAGGGAAGCCAGTCATTTTCCAGTCATGCACGGCGTTATCCTGCTCTCTGTAGCTTAGGGTCACCTCACCTAAAATGCCCTGCAGAAAAAAATCACAATTTGAATAAGCCACTGTCAAAATTTAAATATAGTTTTGATAATCCCCACCAAAGATTCTAGTATAGTTAGGCTCTGCCCCCCCCCTCCCTTGTACTCTACATTTACTTCTGGCTTGCTCTCCTATTCCCCCCATGGGCTATGATGATTATTTCAAAGTTCTCATTTTGGTACTGACAACGTTTTAGTGGGTCGCATCTCTCCAGTTCAAAACTCATCAGTACTATCAGCATTTTGGCAAAAAATGATATAAACCTGTGTAACTATGTAAAACTGTATATCAGTGTAACTATTCCTTTACTCCAAGCTATACAAGTAGTAAATGAAATAGTTGAATTGTAGTTATTATTCTCACCTTAAAGTCCCTGAGATAATCATTTCCACCAAAGTTGATCATTCCTTGATTTTCAACAAAGATTTGTATAGTCTGGCCTTCGTCGACTAGAAGAGGAATCTCCACTATGTTGTGTGCCCTTGACAGAACTCCGACAAAAACCTGGAAAAAATAAAGATTATCTGCAGAAAACAATAAACTCAAAAATCTGGGAATCTGTGCTATGTATTGAATTAAGTTTTAGACCATAGAAGACATTCACTTACCCCATCCACAGAGACGGATGCTCGATCCCGAATTCCAGGAACTTTCAGGATTGTGGGGTCTGAAACTGGACTCGGCACAGTTGCTTCGTACAAGACAAAGCCGTAACTCTGTCCAAGCTCCTGGAATGTCTGTGGACTCGGAGATGAAATTGTCGGAAGGCCCAAAGCTTCTCTCGCATTAGGGTCGAGCACACTTGCCACGTACTGAACTTCGACAGGATCGTATGCACCTTTGGGGGAAACTTGGGGGAGTGGAACGTCAGGGAGCGGCAAATACTGCAAAAAATGAAAGCAGGCCTTTCGATTTAGACCAGTGCCACAGGGCCAGATGTCAAAATAGTGCATCGTTAGACCCCAATAACCAATCAGCAGGCCTATTTGTGCAGTAAAACTTTGAAAAGTTAATTATGATTGATTTATGGGATTTTTTTGTACACATTGCTCTATTTTGACAATAGGCCCTGTGGCACAGGTATAATGCAATTTGATAATAAAAGATTATGATGAAGTGATGTGTCTAACTTAGCCTATAAGGGAGAAGGGCAAATTCAATGCCAGTATGTAGTGTAGGTACTCCCGTCACACACCATAGGTACCTCCGGTCTAACGGCGCTTTTAAGGCCGGTAAACATTTTGTCCAGCAGGATTCCTCCACTAATTCAATGTTGATGCAAGGTCAAAAAAAAAAGAATTAATCTATTGTACTTCAGTCCCTCCAATCTTTCTCTTATACAGAAAAGGCCTTGTATATGATGGACTCCACCTGATATCTGACTCAATGCACCATTGCTTAACTTTGGTAACCTCTGAGAATGAGTGTGTCTACGAGATGCTCAGCCGTTAAAAATGGCGTTATAATGCAGCATGGTTGGCCTTAAAGCAAAACTCACCCTGCCGATGACATCACGAATTGCAAAATACTTTTCCGTAGGGTCTCCAGCCTCTGTCAGAGGTGCATCGTAATCATACGAGGTCACCTGTGGTTGGTAAGTATCGCCATAGTTTGCTCCAGACGTTAAGTTAAAGTTTGTTCCTCCAAGAAACATGTAGAAATTAAACGAAGCATCCATCTCCAGCATTTCCTCGAGTGTTTTGACGACACTCTCCGTTGACCTGTACTGCCAATTCTCTTCCCAGTGGGTCAACCAGCCAGGGTAGAATTCTGAATTTACAAACGGGCCTTTCGGCTCGTATCTGAGGTGAGCCTCTCGTGCAGCTGTCACGTTTGTACCTAAGGGTAAATTAGTTTTCTCGAATTAACAACTAAATCAATTTGCATGCTTGCTTGGTTGAAGGAAGAAAGGTTGATGGTATATGCGTCAGAACCTGGGCCAAAGTCGACGGTGGCGTACACGCCAGGAATCTTTCCGCACCGCAGAGCATCGCCTGCTCCGTCGGTCGTGAACAAGACAGCCGCATCCCCAACGTACGAAGCAAACAGTGCGCCAAGCCATGAAGTGTATTCAAAGTCACATTGGTCAAAGAAGCCGTATTCATTTTCAGCCTTTTAAAAATGGTAAGAAAATATATTAATACTAACAAACATAAAATCATTGCAAATTTTCTCTCCAGACTTCAATTTGTTGGTATAGTACTTGTTCTACTGTATTTGTTCCAACCGGACTCATCCACTTTGAACGTAATTTGCACACCAAAATGATCGTTTTTACACAGCTAAACATTAATCCTATACCTGGACCATGATGATTGGGCCACCATTCCCATAAAGTAGGGGGTTGATCTTAGGCAGTAGTACCTCCAGCCATTTAGCAGTATATTCCATGAAACCTGTAATCGTTTCAATGGAAAAATTTAGCACAACGTAAAAAAAGTAGTTTCTGAGTAAAATAAAAAGTTTACTTCTGTTCGTTAATGGTCTTCATTACCAGCATCGTATTTGCGTAGGTTCATGTTGGGGTCCACCGTCAAGAGCCATGGAGGGAATCCTCCCTAAACAAATCAGAATTCCAGTGTGAATATTTAAGACTCATTTCCCAATGCTCAACGTAGTGGATAAAATCAAAAATACTAACGAAATCTCTTTCGGCACAAATGTATGGCCCAACCCTCAAGATAACGACAAGACCTTCCTCCTGGGCAATTTCAATAAAGTTGATCAAGTCCAAGTCTCCTTCAAAGTTATAAACTCCTGGAGATGGCTCATGCTGGCCCCATTCAACGTATCTGCCATAAAAAGTAATAGGTTATCGAGCATACAACCATTTTATTTTTTGAGAATTTTACTTTTATTTTGGTGGCATCAACTTTTTTACATAGCTTGATGATCCCAAACAAACCGAAAATTACAGTGCGTACTCACGTGGTTACTGCATTTAGCCCTGCAGCTCGAAGTTTCTGCAGTCGATCACGCCAGTCAACTTTCAATACGCGGAAATAGTGCACGGATCCGGAAGCATACCGGAAAGGTTCTCCATCTTTTATGAACTGGTTTCCCTCATAGTCAATGCGAAACTCTCTCTGAATAAAACAACACCAAGCTTGTTTTCAACTCTCTACCAGGGAAATAACAAAATTTAGTCATGTATCAGCAATGAAAGCAAAGTATTTGCATGTGTACAGAAAGAGATTTTCAGATTACTTTTAAAAATGTTTAAGGGAAATTTTGAACATATTTTAGTTTTTATGTCATCTAGGTACATAAGCAAATGGATAAACCAATAAATAAAAAATTTAAATAATTTTTTTGTAGAAATAAATTTTAAAAATCTTACAATTTGCCCAACACTCTGATCTAAAATAAGAACTGCTATCAGTACAAAAAGCGATGCAGCTCCTTTCGCCATGACTTTATAAATTTAATGGATGCTTAACAGAGAGATTGCTCAAACACTTTTCAAGCCTATCTGTATAAACACACAAATCCACCTCTTTCCATTGGTACAATAACAAGTCACTCATGTCACAAAATCAGTCTTTAAGTAGATGTGGGGGCTGTTATCTGTTCAAAAATAATTGCACTTGTGAGGAGCATTAATCATGTAGACATGCCGTTTTCTTGAGAAGTTTTTTTTTTATATCCTTTATTTCATCTGTGGTGACAGGTAAACAGGTGACAGGTAGTAAAACAGTATTTGAATATGCAAAATGGACAGACTATTTTATGCAAAATAATTGAAACAGATAAGATGAAAGAGATAGGCTCAAAAATTTCGAGTACCTAATCTTTGAAAGATTAAAAGATTCCTTTCATGTATATCTGTAAACATGATTGTAACCAATCCAAAGCTAATCCAAAATCAGTACCTAAGTAATTGGATGAGCAAATGAGTGCATCCTTGCAATTAAGATTTCAATTAGAGAGTTACTAGAGTCATATTGCAGCAAGAATAGCATTAGCAAACTGAAATTTTTGTCATCCTTGTAAATGCCAATGGGGTGTCCTATTCTCCCACCCTCCCACAGTTCACATGTATTTTTCCCAATATGCTGAACCTGGTTTGCCAAGACACAAATTTCTAATCCCAGAGAGGAATGATTTCGAGAAATCAACTCCTCGACGCCTTTACCATCGGAATATATTTAAATTACGAATATGTCAATATTTCGTTCAAATTTGAATGGCAGGTAAATAATTGGCAGGTCCTTCATTTGACAAAAATCAAGCTAGATCAAATAGATCAAGAGGTCATCTTTTAGCAAGGAGTGTAATAGTTGGCTCTTGTATGATTGATGCATACATATATTAGATTTAAAGCTTATTTTCAGGCAAGAACATGGAAGGTAATCATTTTAAAAGCTCAAATGGTTTAACTTCCATGATTTACTAAACCAACCCAGAAGTGCATTGCAGCTGCATTTTTACTATCAACTTTTCTTATTTAATACCTAAATATTATTATTTATTATAGGTATTGCTGATAGTGTTTGGTTAGAAATAAGACGCGCTTTAACGAAAAGATTTCAATGCTTTCTCAGGGATCACATGCTCCGTCACGAACTTGATCTGATTCACAGCATTGGAGGGAATCTTCTCAAGTTCGAGCACCACCAGATTGTTTTTCGCCGGACTTGCTTTGAGCCAACTCTTCGGGACGTACAATGTTCGAATTGGGCCAGCAGGGATCCAATATCGCCCAAGATTGTGTCCATTCACAAAGACTACTCCCTGGAAGAAATAAATGAATAGAAATGTATAATGCATTATCTGATCAATGGCACGGTCAAGAAGAACATGACTTCTGTGCTCCAAAGTGATATTTCGCTTCTATGTTAATTATTTTCAAAGAACATGAAACCTCCTGATGGTAAAGTTGTGCATTTGGGCCATTTTACTTTGTTATCAGACCCTTTCCATATCATTGTGACTTAGGATTACTAAGTTAGGATTTTAAGCTTGAAGATGTTGAATAAGATTTGACTTTTAAAACCAACTTGTATAGAACAAACTGGCTTTACCTTGTCGAAACCAGTCATGTCTATGAATGTGTCTAGAGGTGCTCCTGTGGGTAGCACAAACTCTCCTCGAAAGAATGCAGGTAGGGGTGACGTAGTGTTTGATTGGATAGGCTGCGACTCAATCCATGAGATGTTACTCACAGGAAACCCTGTCATATTCCAGCCCTCCAGTAGGAAATCACCATTCAATCCACTGAGAGTAACATTTCCCAGGATACCCTAGCAAAAAAGAGGCATTGCTTATGAAGTCCTGGCAAATTATTAGAACTAAAAATATCAGAAAGGTTCTATTCACTACAATATAACAAGAAAACTTATCTCTTGCCACATACCCACATTGCACTAGCATACTAATACTATAACAATGGAACATTATATTTTTGAGTTAATTATGTAAATTAAAGTTTATTTTTCCCATTGATTTTCTTGTAGGCTATGAAAATTGTGCTCAGGATCTCAAACTAGCCCAGCTATTCTGCAGTTGCCAATTGGATGAAATATTGGACGAAAAGAAGCAATCGTTAAACGTTTGATGTGATTGTAATTAAATATAAAAATTACTCACTTTAAAGTCTCTGAGTAAGTCATTACGACCGTAGTTAATTCGCCCCTGGTTTTCAACAAAGATTTGTAAAACTTGTCCCTCTTGCACAACGAGTGGCATGCTGACAATGTCGTGTGCTCGCGTGAGAATTCCTACCATCACCTAAAAGATAAAAATAAGAAGACTTCAAATAGAATTTCAGGCTAGAGGTACATTCAATTCATTTGATAAAATGGTCTGAATAATGATAATTCACATACCCCGTCTACAGAAACAGTCGCTCGATCCCTTATTCCGGGAACTTCTAATAGGGTAGGATCAGAAACTGAACCTGGCACGTTAGCTTCATACAAGATGAAGCCATAACTCTGCCCAAGCTCTTCAAACGTCAGTGGACTTAAAGATGAAACAGTTGGCCGACCTAACGCTTCTCTCAGTTTAGGGTCGAACACACTTGCTACGTACTCCACTACGACAGGATCGTATGCACCTTTTGGAGCAGTTTGTGGAATTGGAACGTCTGGTAGAGGTAAATACTGTGAACACAATTGTTGTAGGTCTGTCACTGGGGGCAGTTCATTTTTGTAAAAAAAGCCAAAACACACTTCGTAACCCTTCAGCCTGACATTTGGACAAGGTGCTACGCTAATTTCTGTGTTTCAACAAATGGCATTTAAGACAGAACGGCAAAGCTGTGAAATCAATTGTGTGCACACTGTCTATAAGTAGTGTGCTGAAAGATCTTACCTTGCCAATAACATTTCTAATTGCCAAATATTTCTCTGTAGGATCACCAGCCTCTGTAAGAGGAGCATCGTAATCATATGATGTCACTGTAGGCTGGTACACACTTCCAAAATTTGCTCCATTAGTAAAAGCATAATTTGTGCCACCAGCAAAAACGTAAAAATTAATTGAAGCGTTTAACAATAACATTGCCTCAAGCGTTTCTACTATAGGAGGCGTCTCTGTGTACTGCCACTTTTCTTCCCAATGTGTCAACCATCCAGGGTAGAATTCCGAGTTTACTAACGGACCTCGGGGCTCGTATTGCCTCATACTTCCAAACGCGGCACTCAGGTTCGTTCCTATTGAAAAAAAATTGTGACTGAAGTTAATTCTGGATTTTGAAATTATTTGGTAAGTAATATGATGACAATAAAAATATAGAAAATGACAACAAAATACCAATTAAGTTACCTGGGCCAAAGTCAATGGTGGCATAAACATCAGGAATCTTTCCACACTTCAAATAGCTTACGGCGCCTCCATCAGTAGTGAATAACAATGCCGCATCGCCCACATATGAAGCAAATTTATCACGTAGCCATATATTATATTTATGATCGCAAGCATCGAAACTTCCGTACTCATTTTCCACCTGCATGAAAGTATGTTGATAAAGTGTGTCAAATTGTATTTATTGCATTTTTTATCATAATTATTTTGCAAGATGGTAAAATAATCTCACTTGAACCATGATGATTGGACCTCCATTTCCATATAGCAAGTGGTTAATCTTTGGCATAAGTACTTGCAGCCATTTTTCCGTGTAGAACAGATAATCTGCAAGCATATGTTGTTAATGTTTGCTACTCAGCATAGACTGGATCATACTTGTTTGTTTTTTCTTCCCTGCTTCTAAGGTATTTCGAAATGAATAAAATAAACTGAATGTACCTAAAATTCACATAAAACTATTTCAACTACTTAAATCGATGACAGGACAACATAATTTCGCATACCAGCATCTTCGGAGCGGAGATTCATAGAGGAGTCCATCGTTAAGAGCCACGGAGGCAGTCCACCCTGCACAAAAGGGAATTTTCAGCACATCTGGAATTGTGCCGTCAGGTAAGTTACAAGAATTATCGAATCTACATACAAAATCTCGTTCTGCACAGATGTACGGTCCAGGACGGAGGATAACAAGAAGGCCTTCCTCCTGAGCAACGCCAATAAAGTTGACCAAATCCAATTCTCCGTCAAAATCAAAGATACCTGGAGATGGTTCGTGGAGACTCCATTCAACATACCTGTCAAAAATTTACCGAATAAAATGCATGAAATGGCTGAAAGAAGTTGGTAAGGCATGGAAAGACATGGACGTTGGTAAGCACTCACGTTGAAACGGCATTGAGGCCAGCAGCTCTCATTTTCTGCAAACGATCCCGCCAATCGGCTCTCAACACCCGGAAGTAATGCAATGATCCAGCAATGTAACGGAATGGTTGGCCATCGAGGAGAAACTGGTCCCCTTCATAGTCGATACGAAACTCTCTCGGAACTTCCACAATGTTCGTATCAGCAGTGGACGTCAACTACACGTTGTATATGAAGAGAATTGAAAGTACAGGTACAGAATGAACAGATAAGGTATGTCTAAGGGGCCAGGGGTATTTTTCAAATGGTGACTAAGTAAAAAACTAATTTAAACTGGGTATCAAATGATAAATGAAAGAACTAATGTTTTTGCAACATGTTATAACATTCACATTCAGCTTATCTTATTTTTTAATGAGATCCAATACTCATCACAAAAAAGTGGACAGCACATTGTGAGGCCTAAAGTCACAATATTTTTTCGAAAGCACCGAAGTAGGGGCCAGATGAAAAGTTTAAATCCAAGCCTTCAAAAATTAATTTCAGGGTACCTAACAGAACAGACGTTTCTCAGGCCAATTGGTGGAAGATCCGGGGCACAGGCATCCTTCCCACAGGTAGGCTGACACCTGACACCTCTTACCAATCTACAATCGTCTCAAATAGCAAATGCAAAGCAACATTGCTCGAATAAGCCTATTGAGATTATTAAAGTTACAAACACCCAACATGAAAATGTTTTCTTACCATCTGTCCAAAACACAAGCTCAACAGACAAAGGTGCCACACCAAAGTCATTCTTATGACGAATTTCATTTTTGATTGTCCCACAAAACAATAAATATGAAAATATGAAAAATGATGTAGTAGATTTTAGGAACAGAAACTTATTTTTACACAAGTGTGCAGTTACATGATGACCAAAATGTGGCTATTATAGATGCCAGCCTCTTAATCTTAAAATCTAATAAATGTAGGCAAGCTAAAATGTTCAACAAATAACTGCAACTGTGACTGCCAAGGATATAATAAGTCTAAACTATCAATAACCTTGACAATAATATAATATCTTTGTTCAGGGGACAAGGGTCATTCACCTAAGTAGGCTTCAATTTGATATGGATAGTTTCAGATACCTACCTACCTACTTATAATTAATTACCTACCTGTGATATCAGTGTAAGCCGACAAGAATTCAACTAAAACAAAATTGGCTAATGTACTTGGGCAGGGGTAAATTCTCGTAAAAAGTATGCAGGCAGAGTGTAGCCGCAACAGAAAAAAAAAAGAACGTCTAGGCATTTACCGTTTTCACTAGTATGTGGCGATTTATTAACAGATTATAAAAAGGAGATTGAACTTAAGATTCATTACATATTGAATCAAAGATTATTATATTCAAACATGAAAGTGAACATTATTAGTTTAGGAGCTCATTTGTTTAGTTATTTTTAGACTTTGCAAAATCTTTTTTATTTCTTTACAAATCTTTTTTTTTCTTATGCTCTCAACAACTGGCAAGAAAATGTAGTGATTAAATATTTTCATTCAGCTCAAGAGATGTGCTTATTCTTTTCATTCGGGTCGATTTCGTTCAAATCAAACGTAACAGAGCGCACATTATTATTTATTCAATTTGAGGGAGATTCCTTTCTTATTTACGTACACTTTTCAAAACATTAACATTTTCTGTACAAAACGTTTGTTTAAGAAGACCTGTCCCGCCTGATGCGTCGATTCCGGAAGAGCTCTTTCCTATCAGTTCCTGCCAGTAACTTTCTACCAAAGTAACAATGAATGGCTGCCGGGGGATTTGCCGACAACGTTTTCAAGTTCTTCTACAATGTATTGCCTGAAACAAAACAAATCACACACAACGAGAAACGGTGAGTAGTTGAAAATTGATGCCCTTGGAATTTGGTTCTAAAAGTAATGAATACTAAAGGACAGAAGACAATGACAATAATATGTTTAAACGATTGTACCCCATACCATAACTCATTTATTTCAACATGGACTGTGGGGAATGCTTTTGAATGAGCATTGCCAGAGCAACAAAAATTTGACAAGACAAAGCAAGTTAAAATACTACTGGTGGGTTTTATTGGACCACCGAAACGTCAAAACTATATCATTGTGAATGCAGAATGGGAGTTTAAATAATGTTAGGGCTATAATCATTACCAGTTTGCTCCCTAAAAATCAATGCTAACTGATCCTGTATAACTTTTATTGTAATGTACTCTGCTTAAAAGCCACCAATATATTTCAAACTGCAGGTCTTAAAACCCTTAAAACCTTAGGTATTTAATGTACGAAATAGTGCCAAAAGGCTGGATAAATGCATGTGAAGGAGAAAGAAAAGAAATTACGTAGAGATCTCTACGACTCTGAAGACGTCACTTATACTCTGCCGCGGCTCACATTTCATCTGCTTGGTGAGTTGCGTTATTTCTTTCCTATCTCCTTATTTGTTAGAGTATTTGTTACTTACAGCTGGCCCAGCTTGGAATTACCCCCTCTTCAGCTTCAGTGAAGTTAGAATCATTGCCTTTGGACAAATCGGGAAGCGGGTAATCGTAATTAGAGCTTGCAATAAGTACAGGCTTGACATCTTTACATGTTGCATCCAGTGGTTTTGATGGGACTTCCTTCTTTACCTGCTTCTGCTTCTCTACCTTTGCAGCAGTTTCCTTCACAGCAGCTTCTTTCCTTTCTCTATTTTCAAGAATTCTCTTTGCATGTATGCGATCAGCATCTGCCTGTGCTTTCCTCACTCTACACTCTTCAATTTTGGCAGCTTTCAGCTTGGCCTCCTCCTTTTTGCATATAATTTTCATCTTCATTTTCTCTTCTCTTTTGTGCATTAACCTTGCCTTTTCTTTGCTTTTTTTTTCAACACGCAGCTTCAACTCCTCTATCACACCCTCCTTAAGTGCCTTTTGAGTGAGAACGTTCCTCTCCTTTTCTTCTTTTTTCTTTCGTAATTTTTCCTTTCTGCCTTCGATTAATACCTTCTTTTTAAGCAATGCATCGTCGTTATCTTCCCGTCGAAAGGGTCGTTCCTCCTTTCTTTTCTCTTCACCTTCCTTGGCAGCAGACACAACCTTGGTCTTTGGCAATAAAGTTGCTAACTTGGCATTTAAAATCACCTGCAGAAAAAGTGTTTTTTAAAGTCATGAAATACCAGAAAAAGACTGAATAGTTAGGTCTTAAGAACTGGCCATTACTTGTTGGAGGCAGTGGAAAAAGGGAAGGATTCAATTTTAAATGAAAGAAAACAGTACAATCCATTGTAAATTATAATACATGCACTGAAATATTTTGTTGGATTTTGAGCCACAAGGTTAGACAATAATGATATGAATTAGGCATTCAAGAAGTATGCAACTTGCAAAATGGCCAAGCGGTTGACGCGCAAAAAAAAAAGAAAAGTATGCAACTTACATACATTGAAGACGAGTGCTGCGATAGATGAACACTTTGATTTTTAATGTACCTTCAACTTATAGTGACAAAGGCAGTTGCCAAAATGTAAAAAAGCAGTGTCCATCTATCTCAGCGCTACCTTTTTGCCATTACTGGTAAAATATTGCTCTTTCAATCTGGTATCAAAATCATATCCTACCTTTTCCTCAACAGATTTCTGTACCTCCAAATTTCTCTGCTCTTTTTCCAAAGAAATTTTGTTAGTCCCAATCAAGGATTTCGATTCTGTAGTGTCTGTGTGATCAGAACTTTTACGTATCTCAGAATTACAACGATGCAGTACAATGGTAAGTCTTTTAAGTTCTATGCCATTTCCAGTTGTGTAGTTTGTATCAAAAATTTCTTTTGTCTTTGGGTCCAATTTGGGTCCACTTGTAATTGCCTTAGAGTGGCTTGAGCAAAAACTAATGAT
>LVVV01432394.1:0-18849 GCA_001676325.1 Amphinemura sulcicollis
CCCCCCCCCCCCCCCCTCCTCCGTACAGATACAAAAAATCGGCTTGCCGTGCGCAAGGCGGTGTCGACCCGAGCAGCTAGACGCTATCTCGGCGTCGTGCGCGTCTCGTGACCCACATTGCGTTGCGACGCCGGTAGGGGCGCCGCGACGCCTTAAGTTAAGTTTGGGTCTGGTTGTGCTGGACAACATTGTCAACAGAGAAGCAAGCTAATATGCTATTCAGAAAGGCAATGTGCTTTCAGGACGAACATATAATATGTATGTTTATTCCCTTCATCGATACGAAGCCGTTTGTCCAAATAAATACTGGATTACCCTTTAAGGCAATTGATATCTGAGATGCCCGATACCGACGGTAAAGGTTAATAGCATATATGCTAGAATTTTCTAGGGGATTATGCAACTACAGCTCCTTATCATCGGTGAAAACTGAAATGATTTTGTAAACGATTGCCACTTCCTTGACGAGGGGAGAAATGCATCCCACTATAAGCTTTTCCTGCCCAAGCCAACTATTGTGTAATGAGCAATCAGTTCCTTTGTAAATCGTTGAACTATCAAGAGATTTTCTCAGAACGGATAAGATTTTTCGCCTATTTTTACTAGATCTCAGAGTTAAGGGGCGAAACTAAGCGCCTGGAAGTGAATCAAATTACTCTGTTCTAAATTGTAGGACGAAACTGGAAACTTCTTCGATGTATAAAATATTTGTTTCGGAAAACCTTGCTTTCCTGTCTCAAGTTTCTCACGTTCCACAAGCGAGTGACGTTTCTGGCGAAATTCAGTGATTCAGCGATTTGTGATTACTGATTAGTCTGAAAATACGATAAAG
This sequence comes from Amphinemura sulcicollis, assembly GCA_001676325.1. Taxonomy (NCBI): domain Eukaryota; kingdom Metazoa; phylum Arthropoda; class Insecta; order Plecoptera; family Nemouridae; genus Amphinemura; species Amphinemura sulcicollis. The sequence continues at coordinate 833 of LVVV01432394.1, forward strand.
GTAGGGCAAAATGAACAGTGTCTCACGGTAACATATCGAGTAAAATGGCGACTCATGCCTCTGACAGAGAATATTATAACTGACCTACAGGACGTCCAACGGCGTTTGACAATAACGTGGTGCTCCACGCCCGAGAATCGTTATTCAAATCAAGTGCTCTTTTAATCTAAGCTAATCATCAATTTCATGGTCTAGTTGTATTTTGCAGTGTTTCGGCGAATCAGTTATGTCTGTGCACGCTAAAATTCAGGTGTATTAATCCATTCAATGCAGTGGCGTGTAGTCCATGGAAGCAAGGGAAGCGCTGCTTCCTTAGCAAACTAGCGCAGTCGGGCGCCTTGGCACCGAAAGTGTATATTAGTAAGTTTTTTAAAGTTCACACTTTGCACCCACAGGGTGCATACGATTTTGCGATTTTATTGATTTGAGAACGTTTTAAACGATGCTCTTATACATTCTTTCAATATATCTCATCAACTATGCACCCTTCGGTCGCAAAGTGCGTGCTTTCAAAACTTACTAATTCAGTGCAAAGAAGCCTGGCGGCGCTGGCATGCACCATTAGTATCGACGGAATAACGTGAAATGCAATGTTTATGTGCGTCCTTCTCGGGGGCAAAGTGTGTAGTTTCAAAACTTACTAATGTTGCTTCCTCCAGTTGGAAACACCGCATCAATGTAGATTATCACATCCGTAATTCGATACGATGAGCATGCAAATATTCATGATGTCTTGCTTCATATCCCAAATAACCTATTGAAAGAAGATTCAAATCGAATTGCTCGTGACTAATCTACCTAATGACAATCACCAATTTGCTTAACCCAGTTGTTAAAGCAATTTGCCAACACCGTCCTCTCCAGGTCTCATCGGTAATCTCTTTTTTCTGTGTGTCGTGAACCATTGAATATGTCGCCCAGAGCCCCAGAGTCATTCATTTATAATTTATAAATATGTATCACAGTCGAAGTCGAATATTAAATGTTTAATAGCTCTAATCAATTTCATAGTCCAGTTTCACGTCTACGTGTAAAACCTTGCCAAAATTTTCTTCATTAGTGAGGTCCATAAACTGTGTTTTATACACATTTATAAGCCTAAATTATGCACTGCAGTCCCAATTCAGTCCATGGCGTAGTGGAAGTCTATTTCTCATGGTCTAGACACCTAGATGTTCGTATTATGTACAACGATTAGCAAAAACCATGGTTATTCATTTTCAATGAAGTCGTCAGTATATAAATTTAAAGTGTGAGCATTCATAATTACAAATTAAAAATTAAGTGGTCGAAGTGTAGATGCTTAAAAATGAATGCAGATGTTAATAAAATCCCGCCTGCATTCAATTCGATCCTACGCATTCTATTAAAAAGCTATCTAAAATTTTGCGGCCTGGTTAATATTTAGTTGCCAAAAACTTGCCCCTCATTAATAATTGAACAAAAAAAGAGAATTTCCATTCACGTACTCAACAGCGATTGCTCTCAAGTGCTGTATATATACTTTCAATTACATAAGTCGCCATGAAGCACAAGAAATGCCTCCCGATTTACAGTCGTTTTACTTTTTCTCATCCTAAACACCTTATGTATGAAACACCTGTAACACAACGTCCACTTCACACACACCACATTTAAACCACACAGAAACAAGCACACCACACTCGATCGCCATGTGAATAGTGACTAGTGTGACCAAGGCTTCGAAGAGTGAGGCAGTGGACTGGGCGATTCACAGGTGCGACAAAGAGACGCTGATAAATACCGTTCGCATCGACCTGAATTCCTGGAGGCTGCCGAAACAGCGCGACGGCAGACCATGAGATTGCATGTGTTGCGTGTGAAATCACCTCTTCTTGTTCTATCTACGACAACAGGCAAATGTTGGTTGTCATTGACTACCTATGTCACAGACACTAAATACACGGTATTGTATACCGATTTAGAGATTATTTAGTTATTTCTCGAGGTTTACAGCGTTTTACCTCTAATATCTGCGCTAATTCGATCAAGTAAGAGAGTCAGAGGATTTGACGGGGTTATTTTTTTGTGGTACCTATACAGTGTAAACCGCATTGGCTTTTTCTACTGAATGGAGCCGCCATTTTGGTATGATAGAGCTTTCCACACCCTCGGTAATGGACTATCCCTATGTTAGTTAAGACTGTATCAGCACCATATTTTATATACTCTACATTATAAGATATGTAGTACTATCAACTTAGATTTCAAAAATAAAATAGTTTACCAAACCTATCAAGCCTCTCACTGACGGCACTCACCTATCAATTGTTCCTCGGACATTTTTGATAGCACGTTGTAAATCAGGTGATAAGCAATAGATTCATTTTGATCGGTTCAAAAATTAAACATATTACTTTGTGTCGTAATGTTGCTGACGTTAATTTTGTTAGGACAAAGAATTAGATGTCACAGGTAACTGACCACGGGTAACCAATCATCCGGCTGTATATCAGGCTTGTCTCAGCGCCAATTTGCTGTGAAATAGCTATTGACATCAAGCCGTCAGCTTTGTTAGTTTATCGTGATGTCTGCAATCAGAAATTGCCGGCCGTTAGCTTCTTTAGTTGGAATCATCAATGAGGCAACACCATCTATCGCGAATTAAAAATGATCTCGTCAATATTTCCCGTTCGCAGACAAGTTAATAACATGTTGAGGAGCTTGGCATTGGGTTGATGAATATATACCGTACGCACTATGTAGTTACCTGTGGAAGAATCAACAAAGAAGGGTTTACTTTTCACCCCCAGTTAAAAGGTAAACAGCGAATTCGGCGCATATAACCATGTACTTGACGAGCCGTTAACCTCAACAACAAAAAAATTAATTAATTAATTAATAACAAGCGAATTACGGGAGGTGTTCTCAGCTCTTTGGAAGCTTCAATGATAATACAAATCTTCCGTCGGCGTTAGATAAACAGTTTTGTGATTATGTGCAATGATTACGTGTTTTTAGCTACAGTGCATTTCTTCAAGCCGTATTTTTCAGTGATCGACTGTTGAATTTTAGAGAGTATGTGGATGTGCTACTAAAGAGCCCATGTAAAATAGTCGTAACCACCGCTGGACAGTATAGAGAGGCTGATGGCAGAAGTCGCTGCCCAAAAGACAAACAAGGAAATGTCAACATGTACTTGACTTACCACTATATGTCTTCCGCTCGGCTTTCGTCGATCGAGGTTTTTAGGCTAGCTCGCTTGGCGGCGCCGGCGTTGGATGTTTCTCAAGGTCACAAGGAGCGTTAACCGTTTCCAGGTTTTCTTTACGATCAAAAGAAAAATCGCTGGCTTACGCTTGTCCTGAACGCACGATCCTGGAAAAGTGTTCGAGTTCCCTTCAGAAGTTTGTCCATAAATTGGCCCCTCCAAATGTACCGATTTACGTTTATGCTTGTAATTTTTGTTGCTAATTATTAAAATTTAATTCTTCACATTAAAAATTGCCAAATTGTTAAATCAATTTTTCACACTTATTTGCACGCTCCTAAACTGTTGCCGGAGACTGGTGGCGAGATGTTAGACGAGAGGCAGGCTGTTTGTACCAGAACAGCTTATTTAGAATGGCATGCGCGGCAATCGTGAGATACCGAGTTCGTATCCCGGTTCAGTTACACATTTTCCCAGCCTCGCTTCCCCTTTATCCCTCGCTTAAGTACTATTATGAGCTTCTTATCAGAGAATCCAACGCCTCCACACCCAATGGCCAACATAAACTAACATTTCGACCTCGACCCCTTCACTATTGATATCTTGGACGTTAGACGCAAGACGCCTCTAAAGTCCGTGAATTCCCTCGCGTCACTGTCTAACGCCGCACAGCAGTGAAAGTGTCGGGGGAGGTAAGATCCGAGTTAAACAACATCCGTAACACGTTTAATTTTAGCACACATTCACACGTAGTCAATGGACGTGAAATCGTTTCATCGACTTCTGCCTTCACTAGTCGCGGATAACTACATATCCTGAGAACCTTGCCCGGTTGGTTTACCTGTTTTATTGGGTTTGGTGCAATGTAAACATGGTGGATGTGCTGGTTTAGTTTAGAGTTGACCCCAGAGAGATGCACCTATCGCTGTCGGGGATTTTTCATAATAAATTATAATATAGCCGTGATTGCCTTGATAACCAGGTGCATAATATCAGCGTTTAGTCATCGATTTTTATTCTAAAAATAGCTAGTCGATACATGAGAAGAGATAATAATATAGCCTTTTCGTGCTCACAATTAACTGGTCCTAAACCCGTCTTTAAGATGATATTTTGCTACACGACTCATTAAGTGTAGCTTTTAGTACCAAAAGGAACAAATAACAGACAAGAAAGAGATCATCTTGTCTCGATTACAGAATAGAACTAATGAACTCTGCAATATTACTAACCCCAATGCTAAAAGCGATAGAGACGATTCGGCCAAGACAAGGAACTGTCCAAAAGGGCAAAGGCTGATGACATGAAGAAAAGAGCGGCGCGTGAGTTTAAAAAGTCTGAACGCAACCCTCAATAAGCTACGAAACAAAACACTCGCTGTAGGTACGTAAGTAACGGATATCCGGCACGTGACAAGGATGGCAATCGATCGTGGGGTGAGGTAAGAAGGGGGGGAGGGTGATCCCGTGATGGATGACCCAAGCTAGGATCGAACCATGCGCCATGCAAAGCGATGGGCGTAGATTATAAAAGCTCACTGATAGCCAAAAGAAGCAAACAGCTTCATGAATCGTTTGGTAAAAGTATCGTTATTTGACCAGAGGCGTTGTGAATTGGATGTCAGTCAAGTTTAAAACACACCAGATAAAAATTTAGGTAGGTATACGTTTTTTTGGAAATTCACAGATTAAGTTTGATTTTTCCAGTTCTAGAGGGGATTTTTCTTTTCCCCAGACAGCTTTTACACAAAAGACAAAAGTCAGACAAAACGGTTCACTGATAATCAGAATTCACCATCGATTAAACCTTGATTTTTATAAAAGTCTTCCTATTAACTGTACTAAAGTTTGATTAATCGAATGTTGTCAAGCCTTTCGAGGGCTAATTGACCCACTTTCTGTTATCGAATCAAACCATGAAACGTGGACTATCGACTTGTTTCCGGTGACAATACATTCTATCAAGTTTTGAGAAGATCCTAGCTGTGCTTTGCTGCATATGAGTCCTTTAAATGAGAAAATTTGTTGATAACAAAATAATTTGAACAGCAAAGAAAAGTTGAAAACAGCCCCCAAATCCGTTGCCGGGAAAACATGAAAGTCAAGCTGCGAAAGAAGCCCCGATCCTCAATGTTCCAGAAGCTAGAGCGACCCCGTACCAAAAGTCTGTCAGTGAGAACTTTTGTTTTTACCGGATGATTTTTTAGACTGTATATACCAAGCCGTGGGTTCAGTTGCTGGGAGTTGGTAAGCTTCATTTGTATGAAGCACCACATGAATGTATATTCTTGGTAACCTCACAGCTCACTATCCCCGTCCCGTTTAAAAGTCCATGAACCGGACATAGATTTTTCCCAATTGCTAGTCAACACTCTTAGAGATGACGGTGCGATTCGAAGCTTGTAACTATGATTTCTCCAACGCCCCAACGTAGCATTCAGGTCACGTGGTTGTGCCGAAGTGCAATTTATTGACATTTTAGCACAATTGGTCAAGTACCTGCAGGTTAGAGGTATGCAAACATGTTGTAAGAGTATTTTTGTACAACAGATTGCATTTGCACTTTTCTGAAGTGCAAACTAGGTTTTGCTATATTGTGACTTGCAATGCTGTCGGCGTCTTTTTGCCAAAAGTCATCAAGATTGCTTCTTTAATTGCATCCTTTACTATTCTTAATTGTGCAGTTTTAACGCCTTACTAATTACTGAAACGATCTCTAATGACGAATAAATTAATGGTTGTTAAATCCGGGCGAAGGTGCGTCATATTCTTCAATTTATCATTAGTTTCTATTACTTCTTATAGCCGTGGAAAAAGCTATTTTATATCCATGTCTTCGGTTGTGATTTTCATTTTTTTGAAAATGATCAAATTCCGTTAGCCTTTTCATTTGATAACAATAGTGTAAAACGATACCATCGAAAACTCCCCGAAAAGGATTGTTGATCCCATCTCCTAACCTAAAATACACCAGCCAACAAGCTACCACTTGAAAGTTAATCACAGTTGCAGAGAAAATGACATTGATGACACCTCGACAAGGAAATGCACATTTCCATTTGTAACTTTCGTAATTTTACATGGCAAAATAGATTGTTTTATTTTTTTTTTTGTTTGTATGGTTTTTATTTAACTCTTTATGCTATGGACTCTCTTAAACTGTACCAATCGATTTATCTGTCCTTGTGCTGCGGAGAAAAGCAATAATCGAAGGGTCTAAAGTTGAAGAAAAGCGAAATAAAATATAATAGCTGAAAAGCATCACCTGATGGTGTACCCACATTCTGCAGTAATATTCCGAAATATCTATTATGCGGCCAAATTAAATGTACCTATGTGAAACTACCTTGATAAGGCAATGCCCCTTTTAAACAATTATTCAATGCAGGCTACACCTATTTATCTATCTACATTACGCCACGCTTTGGGCCGGCTGTATTTCAAAAAGTTTCATCGCAATCTCAATCGAGGTAATGATTACATAGTTATAGGCATTTAACATAATATATTCGGAAATTAAGCGAAGTTAGTGCAAATTTAGAGTTTTAAAACGACTGCTTACTCTTCTTACAATGTTAGGCCTATTTGCATGTGCAAACGTGGCACTTGGGTTGGTTTTCGGAAGTCCCATGAATCCCTGGAGCATTTCTCTTTTTTGCAAATGAGATGCAAATTAGTTCGCGGAATTGCGATCATTGGGGTTACCATAGTGACAAGCAGGGGTGGGGGTGCAAAAATAACAACACCACGTGAACATAGCATCGGGTCAAGGTTATACAGAAGGGGAGGGGAGTGGATAATAAAGAGCCAAGAAAATTGATAATAATTTTCTGGCATTTCCCAACTGAATTTCTCTCTGAAAATGGTTTGTTTTTCGTTTCTGGCGATGCAGCTCTAAGGTTTTTAATACTAGATGCGTATTGGACAGTATATGGCTTGAATTTCGTATTATGGAAAATAGTAAAAGATTGTAAAACTTAAACAGAACCGAAAGCAGATGCTTCTTTTTGCGACACGTGCAAATAAAACGTCGTAAAAAAAACTTTAGCTTGTTAAAAAGTTAATAAAATCAAGCATCATCTTCGGTCGCAGCACTAAAACTTTGCACGCTAAACGGGTCGATAAAAGTAAACCCAAGAATTTGCAATGACGACAGCTGGAAACATGCAAAGTTAAGGCGATCTACATAAGCGATAGTTATAATTCTGTTATGCGAAACCTAATTGTCATTCCACATAACAGTAATTCATAGATTTCTTGCACAATTAGATCTAAGAGTAACGCGAAAACCGTTTTACATGGCCATGTGTCGCGAAAACAATTCTTCCCACAACCTATGCTTTTGTTCGACAACTAAAACTAGGTTTAACCATAAGTTTTCATTATTCTTATACCCGTGTTAAGAGGTATTTTTTGGATAGCGTGATCTACAAAAAATGTGAGTGGTATTATTCTAATACTGCCACCAAGAATAGGTGATAATTACGGAAATAGCTTGCGCTTTTGATAATCGTTTAGCGTCTATTACTTGACTCTGAGGAGCGAGCATTAGCGGTTGTTTGACTATAGCGATAGCGGTTGTTACCTTAGAAAATACTTAATATGCACGATGTAATATCATATTAAACAAGACATGGTCACATCTTACCAATCTTACAAGTAAATTATACGTTTTGTGATACCGAATTGCAAACGAGACAAAACTACCTTACGGGGCTTATTTCTACGAAACTCTGGCGGCAAGGACGCGCTAGGGTGAGGATGATGAATGTGATTTGTGTCTTGGACTAGTTTCAAGACTGGTAAACTACCCAAATTACTCTCCAGATATTCTTTTTAAATCTAGCACCGACTTCTGGTCAGACGTCTTTGTAACTTTTAATGCAGCATAGAATGCGAATTTTCCAAGAATTACCAACATTTCCATGCAACTTTCATGGAGTTGCAATTTTGGGGTCATCGGCAGAGGCTATTAATTAATTAAATAGTTAGATTAGAGTTTTTAATAGATCTAGTCTGATTTTTACTGTCCTAATAACATTATATTGCATGTCAAATGTTTATATTCAAGACATACATAGCTTACAACTTTACAGTACAAGAAAACCGGGTGATTTACTCAAAGTATAACGACAAGAGATCACAGAAAGTTGCTTGCCTGTAAACAAACATTCCTGAAAACCATAAAAAATTTAACGACGCATCGTACCCAATTTCACACTGACACATCTAGGAATTTCGATAAGTACACTCATCCGAGTGCATTTCACTGTCAATTACATGCCTCATAAACGCACGACAAGTCCAATGTGGAACAGTGACGTCTGCGTCAGCTGGTAACGTCACAGACACCCGCTACACATCCCTGTACGTCGGCATGCATAACTTGCAGGTAAACACGCTGGTGTTGACGTAACGTAAAGAGAGAATTCTCGAAAACTGTCAAGGGAAATGCAAGGCGAGGCTTTGATGTGTCGCCTTCGTGTATACAAGAGGAAACGGTGTTTCTTTTGTTGAAACTAGTTGACAGGTTGGGCGTTTTGTGTGAGTTTGCGATGTGACAATTGCAATAAGTTCACACGACCATTTCCCCTGTCGATTGCAGCCCAGTCTGACTTTTTATTTGTTTCTGCTGAGTATTTTTATGGGTGCTGTTTTTGGTGGTCATAGAAAATTGGTACGACCGCCAACGATGCTTTCATTGCAATAACAAAATTTGGAAGTTTGGTGGGCATTTACATTACCCCTCTGCTTTGATCTCGAGTTTTGAGGCGTAAAGTTGCCTCCCGTGTTCTTAGATTTCTTGTGGAAGTCACTCTGTCTATGACCCAGTACGAATGGTTATGGAAAGTCAAGTTTGTACCTGGGTTGACATAGAGTAGTTGTTTGTTCTTTGCGTGGTATTTGCCAAAGATTGGAACGTATTAAATTACCATAGAGAAGCGTTGTTGATATTTGTGTAAAGGTAGAAAGAGTGAGATAAAAATAAATTTAGAGATATTCACTAGAGAAAGAAAACGGCACTCCCTCTGAATCCGACTCAAATGAGCACGTCCTGAAAAATCTGTAGCAAACAATCAACACGTGCCTGCCAATAAGTTTAACGGTGGACAAAAATGTGTCACGCGTTTTGAAGTACACAGCTTTCGACGTCTAAATGCTTTCCTTCATTTCACAGGCCGCAAACTCTTCGGCGGCTACCGAATCTCGCCCAAGTCGTGCACCGTAGGCGCCCGCAAAGGCATCTGCATGTTCAACTACGAGTGCACCCTCCACAAAGGCGCCATGCTTGGCTCCTGCATGGATGGCTTCCTCTTCGGCACCTGCTGCAACCTCCCTGCCAATGCAAACGTTGTCGACAACAATATGTTTGTGCCGCCGTCTTCCCAGCAGCAACACTACGACTACGACTCGGTCGACGACGAAGAAAACGGCTCCTTCAACACGAACCTCTACCAGTCGAGCACGTTCGACGACACCTTCTCCAAGCCACCAATGCTCCGTCCTCCAAACTCCAACCACGCCCCACCGACACCCAAGCCTGCCGTCACCGAGAAGCACCCTCTGCTACAGGTCGACGCGCACCCCGAGACCGACACGATTCTGCTGCACCAGAACGGGTCCGCCGTCGAGGACTTCTCCAACCCTGAGGACTACTACAAGCCGCTGAGATACCCCGTGACCCACGATCCTGAAGAGGAGTTCAGCACGTTCAGCCACGTGGGCGGCGCCGACGTCATCTCGACGATCGAAGCTATCAGCGCCGAGAGCATGGCCAGCGTTGCGACGAAGATGGAGGAGTCGACATCGACTTCGACCGAGTCGTCGTCCACAGAGTCGATGGAGATAACATCGGCAGCGGCATCGTCGTCATCATCGTCGTTGTCAAGCGTCGAGTTCAAGTCTACGACATTGTCGGAGCGCGTGTCCAGCGCCTCCTACCCGGCGACCAACAAACTGGAGACGCGTCCCTTGGAATTGGTGACGACTCAGTGGCCGTGGACGAAGGCGCCTAGCACGCAGGGTAACACAAAGCCGACCACCGAGGAGTTCACGCCGACCTATTACTCGTCGCGGTGGCCGACGAACCATCCACGTCCGACCATTGGCTTCAGGCCGCGACCGACGCCTCCCAGCATCATAAAGGATCCCGTCGCCGAGATGATCCTGGTGCCGACGCTGCTCAACGGAAACCAGGGAGGCGTCAGCAGCCTGGCGCCCAACTCGGAGTCCATTAACCAGCTGATATCCATGCTGGACGTGAACAGCCCCATGGAGATCGCCACTCCCGCCATGGACGTCGAGCAAAAGCTCACCTCCAAGAAGCCAGGCATCGTGACGTGGGCGTCGCTGAACAGCCAGTCGACGACAAATCGTAGACCGACGCCTCCAAGCGTCTACTACAGTACTCCAGCGAAGCGACCAACGTCGCCGGCGTCGACAACGCTGTCGGTGGCTGGGCCGTCGTTCGACGTGATCAACACGCGGCCGGGACCGGCGCCGACGGTGATCGTTCTGAGTCCTCTCACATCGGATTTCACAACGACAAGGCCAACGACTAACCGCAAGCCCGTCATCTTTAGTTCGACCAACAAAGTGAAGGTGACAGCCAAGCCAGGCGCCATCAAACCGTCTAGCTCTGGCAAGCCGGGCATCATCATCACGAAACGACCGTCGACCCAAGCGTCCACAGGCAAGCCAGCCGCCACTACGTCCAACATCGGCATCAAGCGGCCGTCCACCGTGGTCACCAGACGCCCCACCATTACCGGCACCCGCCAGCCGACCACCACCGAGGAAGAAGACGAGGCCGTCACCTCCGTCGCCGATCTCTCCAACTTCCCGCCCGTGCGCAACCCGTCGCTCAACACGAGCAGGCCGATCACTGAGGTCGTCTCGCCGCCTCCCGTCGTGCACGTCGCCGTCACCGAGGGGGAGCCCATTGAAGCCAACACGCCCGTTTTCATCGAGGACGACAAGCTCAAAGACAAGATGGACCTCTTCGTCAACACTTTAGTCGGGTCGCTGCAAGGAAACTTCCAGGACCTCGAGGACGTTCTTTACAAACGCAAGAACGTCAGTGACCTGTCAGGACCAACATCGCGACGTCCGATCGTCCAAGGCGACGACGTCGTCACGCGACCGACGCCCACAAAGCGACCGACGCGAACAACGACGCCCAAAGAGAAGCCGGTCCCCACAACGACAGCCAAACCGACGCGACCACGTCCCTCGAAGAAACCGACGTCTGCGAAACCCTTCAGGGTGAGCACTGATGCGCCCATAACAACCACCAAGAGGCCGAGGAAAACGACGACGACGCCGGCAGCGACGACGACACCGGCGCCGACGACCAAGCGGCCGAGACCGAGTCCGACCACGAAGAAACCGAAGAGGACGACGACTCCCGAGTACGAGGACGATGAGATCATCGAGACGACAACCAAAGCGACGAGAAAAACGACCACGGAGTCTGAGGAGATTGTCGAAGAGGATGAAGAGGATGTGACGACTTTGAGACCAGCAGACTACCGACGGGGTGAGTTTGTTGCTACGAATTGTTTTTTTAACTCTTCTTAGCACGTATGAACCATACCTAACAATAACCGCTGTCCACTCACCACCATAAGGGAAAGCTGATACACTGCAAATGGTAAGGGTTAGTCAATGTATTTGGCCCTAAAATTGTTTTGAAAGCATACGATCATATTTTGCAACACTCAATTCGAATCGCAATTGCACCGAATTCGTTCTCACCCATGTTAGAACTCTGAATGTGACGTCTTTTAAACTTGAAAATGAGATGAGATTTGCGCACTAAAATAAGTAGTACCCTGGGCCCAAATTGTAAAAGAAAATATGCTCCGCCATGACAATGAACCCTGATCATTGCTTGACTATAACTTTGTGCTCTGCGCAGATTGCGGAGTTAGACCCTTGATGAAGAAGAAGGGTCGCATCGTCGGTGGCAAAGGGTCCACGTTCGGCGAGTGGCCATGGCAGGTGCTTGTCCGAGAGTCCACCTGGCTGGGACTCTTCACCAAGAACAAGTGCGGAGGTGTGCTCATTACCAACAAGTTCGTCATGACCGCCGCTCACTGTCAACCAGGGTATGTCAACATGTGAAAAGTGCTGAATGGTTGTTCGTGTGCTCAAGGTCACGCTTTATTGATAACGAGCTTTGTGATACCGGGCGAATTACGATGGTGATGATGAAAATGATGAAAAGCTAGCTTACACTGAAAAGGAAGGAAGAAAAACCTTTGGTAGTTCGTGTATCTTTCAGTCAAAGTGCACCAAGAGAGGTTTCACTTCTCAAACAACTCAAACAAAGACTAATCTATGCGTAAAATGGGTTCATAGCAGAGTGATTGAAGGTAGTGTTTAGCATAGTATATGCCTTAAAGACGGTCTAAACTCTCTTAATTATCAAACAACATTCAATCAATGCTCTGAAAAACGTCAGAAAATCACTGACCCATGTGTGTGTCTCCTTGCCACAGTTTCCTGGCGAACCTGGTGGCCGTCTTTGGAGAGTACGACATCAGCGGCGAGCTCGAGTCAAAGCGTTCGGTCACCAAGAACGTGCGCCGCGTGATCGTGCATCGCCACTACGACGCCGCTACATTCGCCAACGACTTGGCGCTTCTGGAACTGGACTCGGCGGTCGCGTTCGACACCCATATCGTACCCATTTGCATGCCCGCCGACGACGAGGACTTCACGGGCCGCATGGCCACAGTGTCCGGGTGGGGCAGGCTGAAATACGGTGAGAATCGAATGCTTAGCTGCCAAGACAGCCTACCCGAAAACGAATTTGCAAATAGTTTTTTGCTCCCTATACTGGTTTACTCAAAACAAATGGGAGACGCTCGGTTGATAAATATCAGAAATACTCGTAAATATGTGAAAAAGGCAGATCTGCCATCTAAGACATTAGAGGTACCTATGAATAAATAATAGCGTCTCCAAAAGCAAGAGTGGTTGCTATGTAAGCAGGGAAATGTGAAAGAATCTGATTACGAACGGCACGAAAAATGCTCCTCCTGCCTCTGCCTCGGTAGGTACTCACAAATCTCATTTAAATCTCACTTAGACCCCAGACATCCAGTGCTAGATTCGATTAGACATTGGGATTTGAGAGTACCTACACAGCACTCCAGAGTGGGACAGGCTGAATTGGTGCAAGAACTAAAAATAGTCCAAACCCGGTGTAGTTAGAAGATTCAATGTGACTGTAGTAACGGCAAAAAATCAATTACACAGTAGTAAATGGAACGGAGTTAAATATAGAAAGCCTCTCACAACCCCTTCGACAGAGATAGTGGTTTGGAAACAAGGTTATGTTAGGAAAGCGAAGAATTGCAATCTATCGTCATAAACCCGACTTTAGCAGATGATTTAAAAATAGCGAACAATAACAATAACAATAGGCAAAGAGAATAGTTCATCCGAGAAGGTCTTAAGAAAATATCAAATTCTATGTTTCCAAATTTCGTTACTTTTGGGGGCTGTTTATTTAACATCAAAAATATACAATCCTATTGCGTTATTTGAAGTATATGAACATTCTAAAGAAAGGAAAGCTCAGCTAGATAAATATTTAAAATACCCATTGACCTAACCAAAGAAGAAGATTTTGTATTTATATGTCTGTGCCAACAACTGAATTGTCAGGCCGCATCAGCAACATTTAGCACATTAATTAAATTATTTCCAAAATCCTCCCCTGTTACTAATAAAGTTTGACCCTCCCCCTTTCCACGCACGAACATATTAAAACATCCCGCATGCAACGTATATTTCAACACCCCCTGTTCTGTATTCACAGGCGGAGGAGTGCCGAGTGTTCTTCAGGAGGTTCACGTGCCGATCATCGAGAACTCGGTATGCCAAGAGATGTTCCAGACAGCGGGGCACTCCAAGACAATCCTCGAGAGCTTTCTGTGTGCCGGATACGCCAATGGACAGAAGGACTCGTGCGAGGTACGCTCGACGATCTGGATGCCCGTTGCATGGCCAGGGCGGTCCAGGGGCAGGGAAGGGAATTGTAACAATGTATTTTGTAGTTACAATTTTGAATAACAATGACTGTCTATATATCATGTATTTTGATAACATTGACAATAAACAATAAAAAAAAACAGGTATAGGGAAACCCGGTGGACGAAATAGGAGTACATAGATCAATTATAGCTCTGTTTACCGAGAAGTGTATCAATGTTATTTTTAAATTTCATTTTCGATAATTCCCAAGTACATGCAATATGTTTGAATTGTGGTGAACCGGTCGGGGATAACGGAACTGACTGTAGCAGGGAAATTCAGTGGTGAATTGAGGGAAGTAACCAAACCATCAAAGATAGACAAGTCCTTATTTTACAAGCACAAAGTTAAGGTACCTATTGAATATCTAGTTCTTGAACCACGAAGGTCAACCCAATATAACAATCCTAAATGTCCATCGCTTAAATTATTTAGTAGCAATTGTTAATAGTGCCTTAAGTAGTTTGTATTATTTTAAGATAATATGTCAAAGTTGCTATCGGCAAGCACACAATGTTGTTAATGGATTCAGGCATTTGCTATCTTAAACGACACGATAACAATTTCATATGGTCGCAGGTGTACTTGTCGGCGAAGAAAGCTAGTCTATCAATTCAATTTCGATAAAGCATTGTCATGTTAGTTATTTCTTTGCAGGGGCAACCAGCTATCAATTATAACACAATTTGAATAAATCATTATTACCATTGTATTCAAAACTTAAGACGAAAGCAGGAAATCAAATTAATGACGCGACAAAATAATGCCACAACTGGACTATACAAGAAAGTGCCTACCTTGATTCTTCTTCGTGAGGGGCTTTTAGCAACTCACAAGTTGCAGCAAGAGTGCTCGTATGCCTTTTTTCTACCCTACCGATAACCTTTTACCATCGACACCCTGCTTGGTGCTTAATCATCCAACGAACCATCACACATTTCTTCTTCACTATGAGTTGTTGGCACCATTATGACCCCCATCCTCGAACTGTCTGCAGGGCGACAGCGGCGGCCCGTTGATGTTGGAACGTGACGACGGACGCTGGACTCTGGCCGGCACCGTGTCCCACGGAATCAAGTGCGCGGCGCCCTACCTGCCAGGCGTCTATATGCGTACCACCTACTACAAGCCCTGGCTCAAGACCATCACCGGCGTCGACAATGGTTGAACCTCGATGAACGGTTGAACCGGTCTCTGGATGCATGGCGTGGATAGCGGATGTCGGATTTTGATTTAATAGCCAGTACATACGATGTTTTTTGGACGCTTCATGGGGTGAAGACAGTCGGATTGCAACCGTATACCGAATGGGGTGGATACTCGCTGGCTGTCAATGCACACTGCGCGTTTGGATTCGAAGGGTCCAATCCGTTAGCTGTGAATACGTCGTATGCACTGATGCTTAAAAAGAGAGTCAAAAGCTTATCTTTTTTGCCTGGACAGCATGGCTACGGTCAAACCCGGTTATCTTAGTGGCAGTTAGGAGCAAATTTTTTTACCAGACTTTCAATAATTGGTCTATTTTATATCGGCTATCCACGATGTTGTAGTATAGAGATCGGTGCTAGGAGATCGCCAGTCATGGGCCACTGCTCTCAGCCTCATCGCAAGATGATGCTAAATCCATCGCTAAAAATCAATTGCTTTAAACCAGACCTTGAATGTCCCGAAGACGTGAATTAGTACCGATCGCGACGTTCATAACATGTGGTTCTGTGACATTTCGCAGCGTGAGATGAGACGAGCACCTGTGACAACTGAACAAGTTAATCGAGCTCTCATGCCATTGTTGTGAAAAGTTGCAGGTTCACATTCAGAATCCTGGGAACTTTGCATCGTTTCCGTAATTGAAAATGTTTCGCGACCATTCACATTTTCGTCGATTTACAAATGTTCTAAGTATTTGGAAGTTCCAATTCTGTAACCGCCATGAAGTTTACTTCGCAGATTCCATGTTTGGACTGATTTAAACACTCAAGAGCCGATGTTGAAACTGGGCTCAGGGTTTCTGTTGACCTCGCAATCAAAGTTCCAAGACCAATTGTTCTTACAAGAGCAGTTCAAGAAAAGCGTTTACACTCCCCAACACCGCTAAAATGTGTGACGGCAACCCTGATTTGATTATCATTTGGCCGTTTGAATTGAAATAACGTAGAATTGATCCACAGTTGTAGAAAGCATTTGTACACAGAATCGAACAAAATTTGATGAAGGCCAATGGTCTTAATTTTTACGAACTTGTCGGAAAATTTTGACGAAATTGAATGAATTTTTCTTGGACTTTTCTTGGTTTATTGGATGAGTGCAATTTGTGAATTTATTTCTGCAGTTGTTTGAAATGCAGTGACAGAGGATCTCGTTTTTCTTGGTTCGTTTTCAATTGCACTTTGATGCCTAACTTCTTCAATGATAACAATTCCTTTAATAATAAACTTTGGATTTCGTGCTGCTGGATTGAAATGTGTTAGCCTTGTAAAAGTTAAGTTGACAAATAGTTTTATAACTTTTCTAAGGATAACAAGTTCTTTCTTACCTCAGTGATCGACTTTCATGATGTTCTTTTGAAATTTGTTAGCCTTGTAGAAGTTAGGTTGTCACACTGGCTTTGGAAATCGTATCTTGTAGTGAAGATCAATCAAACTCGAATAAAAAAAATTGCATAACATGTAACATAACATAACATGACAATAAAATACCGGTGACGAGATTGGTCGATTTATATAAATATGTCTTCCAACCAAACTGTGGTTGAGGCGAGTGGACTCCCAGCTGGCGATGCTGAGACATGTTTTTTACGAGTTTAAGACCTGTGATTGCTGCAACGATGATTAAAACGACAAAAAACTTGTGCCTCCAGAAATATGCTATAAACCCCGCTGTACAAAATGTTCGCTACTATTTATTTATTTATCTTTAAGTATTTAATGTTATTTTTAAGAAACTATTATTTACTGTATATTTATTGCATTGTATATTTATTGTTTAACGATTATTAAAGAAACTGAAACTAATCTTACATGGCTACAGTTTTTCGTTCATGGTAGAGGTTGGTTAAAATAATAAGAGAGAGCTTTTATTTAATAATTTTCCGTGGAATCCCTGCTACGTAACTAAAAGTACTAAAACTATTCGCAAAAAATGGAATTAAATGGAAACTCTGCTAGCCAAAAGGCAAGAGAAAAATTGATCTCTGTGACCGTAGGTGTCAAAATATATGCTAGATGGTCAGCTATTCTGGTTAGGAATGCTTATATTTGGAGGGTTGTGTACCAGACCTAGACTACACGCAAAGCTTGCTGCCGTATTTGGAGCAGGAATGCAGTCCTACTACGAAAAACTCCTGTCTATGCTTGACCTGGCTTGACATAGAATTCCGTGTCCCAGCGTTTGCACTTTGCAGCTGGAATTCAAACAGAGTCTGGAAAATCTCCTTTACGCCATGTTCCGATAGTAATGAGATCCACGAGGTCACTGGCATAGAATCCCAAGCATTTTCGTAGCAATCCTTTTTGCACCACCATATACGCGGTAAACACCCGCAGTCCGAAAAAAACGTGCGAAAAGAAGATTGATAGCAGACATCTAGATTGTAAACATCGCCAGGGATCGAAAGAAAATAACCTAAAAAGAATGATGGCAATTGCTTTCTCGCCGACAAGATGAAAACGGCTTGGCAAGAAAATTATTTGCCAAAGATTTTCACTCGGCTCTTTTCTTTTTCTCGTTTCGTCTTCTAAGCTGTGGCAGACACAATTTCACGGATCATAATCCAGTGGGTGGTGGATATGAGGGGGGGGGGG
>LVVV01432395.1:0-18852 GCA_001676325.1 Amphinemura sulcicollis
TTTTTTTTTGGCTGGGGAAGCTCTTAATTTAGTGGTCTTTTCCTATTTTACACACCTTAGTGTGTATAATCTAAGATTTTTTGCAAATTTCGGTGTTCCATGGTCAAAAAATCAGCAAGCAAAGGACAGAGAAAATTTTGAAACTAAGCCGCAGCATCCGACCGACAAAAGGGGGGGTCAAAAGTCGTTTACCAGTTTGGCAGCACATATTTCCTGCTTCGATACCCCTCTAATCTGAGATATTGCCCAAGAACTACTAATAGTTACTTTAATATGTGAACTTTAATCTATTTTCTTATATCTTGGCTATTTATTAATATTTTGTTGCCCCGTAAGACCAAAAAACAAACGCGTTCTCACCTTGTTTCTGTCGTGGTTATGGTAACGCCCCCGGCCGCCCCCTGGGTGGGATCATCGGAACCTAGAATGAAACAAGAAGGCCATTTTAGAAACACAGTAACTCGAAGGCATTAAAAGAACGACCACACTTACAGGGGAGACAAAGACACGACATGACGATCAGCAGACACATATAAAAACGAAGAGGGACGAGCAAATGTGACCGAATCGAGTGTATTGCTTGCGGGTGAAACTGGTAGGGTCTGTACGACGGTGAAGATTGCGGACAGTGTTTTGAAGGCGGGTGTGCGAAGAGCTCATTGGCGTGCAGTCCATGGAAGCAAGGAGAACACTGCTAGCGCCGCAGGGCGACTTTTCACCAAAGGTGCATTTAAGCAAGTTTTGAAATCACACATACACTCAGAGGGTGCATATTAGGTTCTTGCGATTTTATTGATTTTGAGAAAGTTTTGAACGAAACACTTAACTTCTTTGAATCTAATAAAAAATTAACCATTCGGGCGCAAAGTGTGTGTTTTCCACGCTTACTAATATGCACCGTGAGTATTGATGGAATAACTTCAAATGGGCGCAAAGTGTGTGGTTTCAAAATTTTCTATAATGTTGCTCCCCCCCAGTAGCAAACCCCTTCCGCATGTCACTGGAAGAGCCACTAAATAAAGTATAGTGGTTCGATTTTGAAAAGTAAGTGCGTGAAAAAGTTGGTAATTAAGTGTAACAGTGTTTGTATCAAGACGAAGTGGGTTACACGAAAAAATGCATCGGAAACATACGAAAATCACGACTATAGATAGCATGTTACGACTGGCCATGTGTGATGTGGTAAACAGGTTCACGTGTTTTAAAAAAATCTTCATCGATCTTGTAACGTGCGAAATTGAGAGACAAATCAAGAGTTGGAATTGGTGGAAAACGTTCCATGAAAAGCTAGCTTGAAAATTGAGTGTTTATAGTGATTTAAATTGTAAAAGAATTCGAAATCTGTTGTCTCTTCGGATCGTCCTTCACACAGGGTTTAAATGAGTTTTTATTCTTGGAGTGGCTTAGATTAACAAATGATTATTTACCTTTCAAGATTAAATGAATTCTGAAATCTAAATGCTTAGTTTAATTCACAATTTAATACACAATACATAATAATGAAATCCAAATATGTAATGCTGCAATGTTTTCTGTGCTAAGTTGAATTTGATATAGTTATGTAAGATATGTTACAAATTCGGTTAGACCAAGAAAAAAAAATTACGTTTTAAAATTTTTTTGAAGCAGACTGATTAAAAAAACAGACTTTATCTTGTTATTTGGTCTTTGTTAACCTGGTCTTTAGAGTTAAAGAAACAACAGACTTCGAATAGAGTGTACGGTACGAGTGTACGAACAAACAAGACAAAATACGAATATAGTAAAAAAAAACGTTTTGGACGACGAATTCGAACGGTGACTCAAAACGAGTGAGACAAAAAGACAGATAGACAAAAATACTGTGAGAGAAAGAGCGTATGGACGCGACGATGACGTGTTCTGACCAGTGGTGTGTCGTACGGCGAAGCGCCAGTCGTGTTCAGTGGCGTCATACTCGGCGCCCTCGTCGACGCTGATGTCATAGGCGAGAGGGGGACGCGATATTCCTGTGTGAGTCATCAGCCAATAGCAGTCAGGCACAGTTAACACTCGCGTACTAGCGATGCAGGGTGGACTATTTATCGATTTTAAGAGAGGTGTTTTTTGAATGTTGACAATCGACATCGATCGACAATCGATCAAGTTTAGCGAGAGGCAGCTAAAAAAAGCCATCTGATTTTGAGTTTATTTTAATTTTTGTATACAAACGGTGTGAGTGATCTAGAAACGCAAATGTTTAGTACACTAGTAAATCTGATTACCTTTCTATAAAATTAAAGATAAATGTAAATTTTTAAAATAACATTGCAATAGTCTTAACACCAAACTTTAACATTTTTTTTCAGAAAGACAATTAGGTGGAGATCGTCTGGATGGTAAAATTTCACTCAGAGTTTGGCTCCAAGAATTAAAATAGAATTATATTTCAAATGCGTTTTTCCCGATTGTTTTTTCGGCCGATCTCAGATCTCAAGTCTGCGCTGATATAAAATTAGCGCTCCTCTTAAGAAATCAATCGCATAGTCCACACCAATACTTGAAATGCTACGAAATAAGCATGCCTTATTTAAGTGAGGTATGTGAGGCAAATTATTGTAATAGAGTTTAGGCAGTTTAAGGCCTTATTTTGCAGCATTACCGTATATTCACATAAAACAGACATATTATTTAAAGCTGATTGCAAGGTAGTTAAAACTATGACACTAAATAATGCACCTACATTATTTAAAACCAAATTTTATTTGATTTTAGTATTGATTTCACAAACCAGCTTATGTTCGAACCAATGCACGCACGTTGAAATACTACGTGAACAACGTGTTCCAAATCATTGTAATGTATAAGGTACATTGTCAACAGAATACCATATCTTAGCTTTAAGAGAGATTTAAAAGCAACCGATACAAACATCCATGCAGTGACAAGTTGTAATATTGTGTGCCGTAGTAAAAATACGTGTTATGTGACGATGTTTAGAAGCAGGCTCCCAGAAGCGCACGTTTAATTTCAAAGCAGCGGTGCAAACCACAAAACATGCATTCTAAATTCTAGTTTAATGTAGAGTCGTTGGAACACTTATAACAATGCACTGAAGCAATGGCAGTGTCTCGCCAATTGAAGGATGGAACGCGAATTTCAAGAAATTGCTACCTTCGTGATTTTGATAGTATATGAAATTGACAACACAAATAACGTCTACACAAACTGATACTGGGACACAAGGCAAATAGTATGGGACCATACAAAAATAGTTTCACAAATATCCAGTTATGACATTATTAAATTAGAGAAACCAGCGATAGCTCCAATAAATGCACTTATAACGTATATATGCACGTATAATGCACTTATAACACATACTTTATAACACAGACAGCCCACGATTCTTGAAGCCACAATAACCTATAATATTTTTGTGAACTTTCCAGAGTGCACTCTGAAATTCCCGAAGGAATTCATCCTACTCCAGACTTTTCCATTCCAATCTCAGCCAAACAAACAAACAAACAATGACAAGCTATACAATTAAGTTAATTAATAAATTGCAGTTTTTTTATAATGACCTCGTGACGTAGTAGTAGTCGTTGTAGTCGTCTTCACCGATGAAGTTGCCTCCTTAGCACCCCAATCGCCAGAGGTGTCGCCTAGCGGGGAGGGAAAAGAGAAGTGGTGAAATATTCGTAAACAGTCGTCCGCCCGATTTCGTCGGTGAAGCTAATCGTCAAGTTAATATCTAGACAGCCAACAATTTCGCACTCTAAGACAGCGAAAATTTTCGTCACATTAAAAGCACACTTAACATCTACGCTATTTTAATTTGACGGAATACAAAGATAATATGTGATGCTGCATTAACAGTACGAAAACCGTATTTGGCACGCAAGTACATTATGACAGTTGGAAACTACGGAAATAGATCTCCTTACGGATGTTGTACGTAATGACATGCGCTAAGCCTCGCTATGAAGCGAGCCCTCGTGTTTCGAGAGGACTAAGTCACGCGTGCCCCGTGCAAACAAATGGAACGAGGAAGAGAGAGAAAGACAACAGAGAAATGATACAGAGAAGGAAAACCTGAAAACCACATGCAACACATGATTGGAGAACGAAACGAACGAAAAATTGTACAGACATGAACACAAAACAAGATTTTACTGAAGAAACGTTGACACTGATAAATATTTCGATGAATTTAAAGAAATAATAAAAAAATGTATACGACCTACATAGAAGAAAGGGGAGAAATATAGTCCATAAAAAAAGACTCTTCAAAAAATGTATAGGTAGTATAAGTATTTGAGTAGTCTTTTCAATGTATTACAAATATAATCCGACATCAATTATCGCTTGATGTCAAGAGAATATATTGTGTCGGTGCTGGACATTAAATCATAAGAGACCTGTATTACGTCAATTAGGAACTCATGTCACAGATCTAATTTAGCCTGTCAATAGCGTTATTACAAACTAGAAGGTAATTTTAGTTGGGGAGTCTACCTGTTAGGCTACGAGAGTGAGTTCCGTGAAGGGAGGTGTTAGCGTCCCCTTGGGCAACGTGTCGTGTGACATAGGTCCGGTGGGTCGAGGATTGGATGGGATCGCCTCCCGAAATCGAAGTCAACAAATGAGCGTAGTCACTTTCCTGCGCGCCTTCAGATTCACGACGCTCCAGGTCATGGAAATAATCCTTCAGCTCTGCTTCGCTCATCTCCCGTTCGGCCACATCTTCTGAACGCACTACCATCCGTCGTTGAACCACCCTTTTGACGTGTACGTTACCATCTTCGTCAATCTCCTCCGTCTCCGTCACGTCTTCGCCCGGCGAGAACGTGTCTACGTATTCTCGAAGACTCCGCTCTGAATCAGGGCCCCGAAAAACGACCTTGCGGCACTCCGGCGGCATCTCGATGGTTCGTCGCACGGTGTGCGAGAACTCGCCGCCTTCCTCTCCCGGTTCGATGACTTCTGTGACGTACGGTTGTCCCGTGCCGTCATCGAACCACACCCTCTGTGCGGCTACTGCCAGCTCCAGAGCGTCCAGACCTCCAGCTACGGCGCCGTTGGGGTCCAGAGTGTCGGTACTGGAAACCATTGTGTTAGAACCGCCACTGGTGAAACTGGACGACAACACCGAATCGGTTTCGTAGTGGTAGGTTGCGTGGGTGGCCGTCGAGCTGGTCCTGTCTAGCGAGTCGGTGCTGCCGCGCATCAAGTCCGAACGCGGCGGGAGGACCGACCCGTGAGCGCTGTTTTCGTCTTTCCCAGACGAACTTAGATCGCCATCGCGACCCGACGAGCTGCTCTGGTCGTGCAAAGAGCCACCGGCTCCGTGGAGGATAGACGTGTCTTCTTCTTCTATTGAATCAGTCATAAGTTGACTGCTGGGCCCTGTGGTCGCCATCTCGAGCGAATCCGTCATGATGTCGCCGCGGAGGTGTTGGCGATCCAAAGAGTCAATGCTTTGCGTCAGTGACCGATCGGCTAGAGTTCGTTGGTCTAAAGAGTCTGTGCTGGCGTGAACTGAGACCTGCGTCTTCAGGTCGAGCGAATCTGAGCTTGTCTGCATGATATCATCACCGGCGTCTCTCCAGTGCTGATACTGTATTA
This sequence comes from Amphinemura sulcicollis, assembly GCA_001676325.1. Taxonomy (NCBI): domain Eukaryota; kingdom Metazoa; phylum Arthropoda; class Insecta; order Plecoptera; family Nemouridae; genus Amphinemura; species Amphinemura sulcicollis. Next base: position 5,590 of record LVVV01432395.1, read on the forward strand.
TCTTGGTTGTGATCGCGCTGCCGTAGAGCGGCTGGTCGAGGTCTAGTTCGGGAACTTTAGCAACTTCTTCCAGAGAGTCGCCACGTCCGATCGACTTTACGTTAACCTCTTCCACTGCCAATCCCTTGCTGTCGACGAAACGCTCGACATTCGACTGCGCTTGACGGATGATCTCGTCAATCTCGAACATACGCTTCTCGTAGTCGTCCGAATCGACGCTCTTGCCGCGCATATCGATCGACATCGTCTCGCAACTCTCCGACTCGGACACTTGACTCTCGTGGCCCTCGTCAATCTCCGACAACATCGCCTCTTCCTCGCGAGCGCGCACCTCGATGCGCGCAGCTTCGATGCACGCTGACTCCAAACCCTCAAATTCTTTCAGCGACGACATCGAAATGTCGTCCCCTTGTCCGCTCTTGCTGGAACCAGAACCTGACCCAGTGCTGCGCTTGTTGCCGCTGCCGAGCGAATCCTGCGAACCCTGTGAACGTTTTCGTGCCTCCATCGCGATCTGCGTCTCAAGATGTTCGAACTCTTGGAGCGAGCTCATGGAGACGTCGTCGTGCTCGCCGGAGCGCGTGAAGAACTTTTTGCCAGCTAGAACGTCGTACTCAGGTGTGCTGCTAAATGATTCCTTGGTCATGCTTCCCATGCTTCCAACCGACTGGTTGTAGCTGCCCATGCTTCCCACTTTGCTGGAGTGATCGAAGTCGTTGGCGTCTTCCTCTTTGATGTCTTCTAGTGGTCCGCGGTCGTACTCTTCGTACGCGTATCCAGCGGCTGCAGCGGCTGCGGCGTCGCCTTGAAACTGCATTTCTATCCACTTCTTGCTTTCCTCAACGTCTTGGTCACTTCTGGCAGACTTGTCGGCTGTCGGCGGGCTGTCAGACTCGAATGGGAATGGGCCGAGGTCGTCAGAGCCGCCCTCGGGAAAGTATTTGATCTCAGTCATGCGATTGCTCGGCGCTGGAGGAGATGGGATGAGGTCGTCGTCGTCGTGTTTCTTGGCCGGACGCTTTGCCTTTATCTTGACACTCTTTCCCTCGCTATCTTGCTCGATGGCCTCTCGACCAACCTCTTCTATGATGACGTAGTCATCGGTGAGATCCGGTTTTTCAAGCAGTTCGAATGAGTCACTGCCGGGCGATTCAGAATGCTGCGTGTCTGCGTCCTTTTCTTTACCGTCAATTTTTTCCATCGGCGATTTCGTTTCGTAAACAGTTTTCTCTTCGGCCGCTGAAAAGTCCGTGGACTGCGACTTGAAAGACCCTCCCAGCGACTCGAGTTCTGGCTCCTCTTGAATAGCGTCGCCACCCACACCTTGGTCCAACACGTACTCTTTGCCTTGATCGGTCTCGGAGGAGGCAGAGGTCGACCCAGAGACGGGCGTCTGAGGCGTCGACCTTGCCTCGACTTCCTCCGCTTCCAGGTTCGGGTAGTGGAAGTCGCGGTCGACCAACGGCATCATGTGCTGGGTGACTTGAATGTCAGGAATGTCTCCCGGCGATACGGCTTCTAGTTTCATCTCCTTGAACACAAGGCTTCCTGTTTCCAATTCGTGTTTCTCAGACAGGAGATCTTTGGTTGTCGAAGCGGGGTAAATTTTTGGCGCCTTCTGGAATGCCGCTTCCGCCTCTGTCATATCGTCCTCAAACGTCGTCTCCTGGTAAGCGCCACCGCAAGCTTCGTCGAACTTTTTCTCTTGCCGTAATGGACTCACGTGCGTCGCGTACTCCCCTCGTCTGCTGAACGCCCCCGAGTACTCCTGTTCCAACTCTGTGACGCTCGCCTGAGCTTCCGAGGAGAACTCAGGCGTGTCGTCTTTGTTTTCTGACTCCTCAGGTTCCGGCGTCTTAGGCCTGTCAATGGGGTCTTCAATGTTACCGATCTCGGTCGAGCATTGCTTTATTAGTTCTGCCAGTTCGGAGTCGGGTCGATCGTCAGAGAAACCCGAGGACATCGGCCGGTGGTCCGAGTCCGACTTGCTCACTTGCGACTGTGGCCTACTCATGTCCAGGTCGCGTAACTCGTCATCTTCGGCGACCTCTTCCAACAGAACGCGACCTTCTCGGAGATCGCGCTGGAAACCCTGATCCGCTTCGGTCTGGTACGACTCTTCCCTCTCCGCTTCGTCGACGTCCTTCTTCTCATCACTTCGCACTTCCTTTGGCGTCAACGTAGGCCCTGCGGGGTACTTATCGCTCTCTGCCACGTCTTCTTCTATTTTCTTAGAGATGTCAACTCTGGAAGAAACCGGAATCATCGACGGCGAGAAGCTGCTCTCGTTGCGTCTATGTCCCATTCGCTTCGGTGTCTCTTCAAAGTCGTCGTACTCTGGCACATAGTCGACTTGCGTCGGCCCGTTGCGTTGGCCGATGCTACCGACGGCACCGAAGTCGTCAGGATCTTCCTGCACCGGCGTGTGACATTGCGATGTCACTTGCGTGCACACACTCTGAATCCCGCTTTCATCCACTGACGACGTCATCATAGTCACTGACGTCAAAGTCAGCTCGCGCGTAGACTCCGACGGCGGGTAGGTGCAAGTTGCCGAGTCGCTGAACTGAAGTTGTTGCGACGCACCGTCGGCTTCCTCGAGGCTGACTTGGTCTGAGGTCCCCGACAGTGTCATGCTGAGCTTCTCGGACGCGCCCGACGCATCCATACGGTCCGAGTCGGTACGCGACAATTCGACGACGGTGCGACGGTTGCTGGCGTCGGATGCACTCGAGAAACTCACACTGAGGATGCTACCCTCCTCGAGGCTGCCGAATTTCTCCATCTGCTCGTCTTCGGAGAGCGGACTGTCGGTGATGAGGTTACGAGTGTCGGGCTGGAAAATCATCTCGTGCGAACGTTTCATGCAGTGGGGTCGGTCTTCGTCGTCGTCAATTGACAGCGACGGCCTTGCTGACTCCTCGCCCGACATGATGACCTCGTCGCCGGGATACTCGAGCGACTCTTGCTGGTAAGTCTTTGGCGGCAGATCGCCGATGATGACGTGCGCAGGGATGCTCGTGTCGTATGGCTCGATGACTCTATCTTCGTCTAACAACGCGAAAGCTCCTTCCATGTCGCGGTCTAGCTCCATTGCCGATGGTACTAGCGTCTCGCTTGCCTCGCTCGAAACTTCGTTACTTGCCAAATGGCCGGAGCTTTCGGAATCGAGAGACTTCATGGATTCACGCGAGCTGACGGAACTGACAGCCGTGTGGTATTCGTTGGACGTGGCCGTTAGTTCTTGTGACATAAGAGCGGACTCGTATTCGGATGAACCAGTGGTGGCCGCACCCATCATGTACTCGACGTCGGATGAACAAGGCCGGCTCTGGCCTTCGGAAATCTGATCGAAAGAATGGTAGTGACTCTCTCCAGAGCTGGACTCAAAGTCGGCTCCTGATCGCCGGTCGGCACGGAGGTTGTTGCTTGAGGAGGAGTCGTTCTCGAACTTGGAAGGTCGCGTGTGTCGACGAACGACTGCCGGTGGCGCCGTCATTGTGCGTATTGTCTCCGAATCACCTCGACGTCCGGGGGACGACGACGACGACGTCTCTATCGGCGACTTGATCGAGTCCTGCGAGTCTTCGCTCTCCGTGCGTATCATTTCGTCACGGATTGACTTAAAGGCATCTTTTACTTCCATGCCCTCGGAAAACATATCACTCATTTCGCCAAATTTTGTGGCAGAATCGCTTGCAGAGAATCCGCTGTCTTTTGAAAATTCGTCTTGAATCTGGCTCTTCAACGAGTCGAACGCTGCTCCACTGCCAAAGGACGTCGACGTGAACGAGCTGCTACCTGACTGATGGTCTTTAATAACCGACCTGGTCGTGCTGCTCGTTGTCTGGAAAGACTCTTCAATTATTTCCGTCCCAAATCCCGCGTCCTCGCTGACCTTCTTTGACGAGCCTGACTCAATCACGACCTCTTTGGTTCCCAACTCTTCGCCTTTGCATTTTACTTCAGTTTTCGACTGACAGATACCGTCTTTACCTTCTGTCTTCTGTTCAAAACTGACAGTTTCGTCCGTCTTCCGCAACGTTCCTTCTCGTTCCTCGGAAAGTCGCTTCGACCGAACGGAGTCCTTGGTTCGCGACTCGGATTCACTTGTCGAACTGTGGATCGACCTGTCGTCTTCGTCGCTTATCGAAGCGGAGAACCTCTTCTCGATATTCAAGCCTCCAACGCCGCGTTCGACGACAAAGTCTTCAACTTTGGCGTCCACGCTTTGCACGTCTCGTTCCACGGTATCCCGAATTGCGGACTCGGTCACGGTCATCGTGCCAAACTTGTTAAAGCTGACCTCTTCACGTTCAACGCCTCGACTGTCACGCTGGCCGTCCTCCTGACGCTTTAAGTCGATGTCAGTGATGTGACTGACGGCCGCACCTCCAAAGTCGGCGACGCCGTGGTCCGATGAAACGGAGAAGTCTTCATGGTGGGATTCGGCTATGCTTTCGTCGTACTTTCTCTCGGATGTCAATACTTTGAACTCGAACTCTGACGGCGACTCTTTCTTGTGAACGACCGCCTCGTTCTTTTTGTGTTCTTCGATGAGGGCCTCTTGAGCTGCCTCCAATGATTCTCTTACTTCGGCAATGGTCTTCTCAAGAGCCTCCTCGTCATGATCTAACGGAATCTCTTCTGACACGGTTTTGTCCTCGACATTGGCTTGCGCTTGGCTCTCTAAGGGCGAAAAATCATTGTCGACGCCACTGCTTCGCAAGTCCTCGTCGGTGATCTCCAGACTGGAGGTGGTCGTGTCGTTTCGCGCCAACTTTTGCAACTTTTCCTGGTTCTTGCGCTCCAAGATCGACTCGACGAGCTCAATGTCGCCAGGCTCTAGGTCATCGCCGGCAATCTGACGCAGGTACTCGGCTACCTGTGACTGCGCAGTCGACGGCAGAGGCACCGGCTGGATGTCCATCAACTCAGCGCGACGACAAACTTCTTCCTCGATGGTGTCGACCACTTCCTCGGCTATAACGCGCGCCTCTTCTTCGGATATTCGAGCACGATCGTCAATGTCGTTGAACACATCGTAATCATTCTTGTCAATCATCATTCGGCTCTCGATTGGAATGTCTTGTACTTCTTCTTCGACTTCTGTTTCCTGAACGGGCACCTCCCAAACGGTGTCTGGAAACTGTTCGCGCGATTGATTTAGAGGGTGTTCGTCGCCTTTGACATCTTCCGGTGTTGTGACGTCCGATTCGGAGGCCGTGTCACTGGCTTGACTGTTGCTCTCCGTTCTCTGTTTTCCGGTAAGGGTGACAACAATCGACGGGATCGCTTCTTCCTCAGAGTCTCGCCGACTTCCCTGTCTCCTTTCAATGTCTTTGACGTCATCGTCGATGTCTTTTTCGCTTTCGCTGCGGTCAACGTGCACTTCGAGTGAGTCTGAAGGCTTGCCGATGCCATCGGCTTTGTAATGCATCACCTCCGCCATTTGAGAGCTCATGTCTTCGCGCGAATCAAGGTCCAGCTCAACTTTGCCGTCGTGCGAACCGACACTCGTTTCTGACTCTGCCTTGGACTCGGTGCTGACGGCGGTAGTGAACACTTTGGGAGCCTCCTCTGCTGCGCCTGAATCAGATGTTTCGTCCAATTGAGAGCTAGGCACGAATTCGGCAGTAGATTTGATTTCGTCTGTGCTAATTTCGATTGACTTCGCTGCAAAAGCGACACTTGTTTCTGAAGTTTCCTGGATTTCCGAGCCCACTTTTTGATTCTCCGCCTCAACATTGACATCCTTCCTACTGACAGGTTCTTGCGATTCGTTAAAAGAGCCACTGATAAGTGTTTTCACAGTTTCTTTTGCATCTATGCTCTTGGCTCGATCCTTAACAGAAGTCCTAGGCTCTACCTCGGGCTTCTCTTCGATTGATACTTGACTCATTCCTAACAACAGCGACTTTACAGACTCCTTGACATCGATACTCTTGGCGCGCTCTTTTACAGACATCTTCTTCACAATTTCCTTCTCTTCGAAAGAACTGATCGCTATGCTTTTTGACCGATCCTTCTTGATAGGCTCTACATCAAAAACATCATCTACGCTGCTGGTCAACAGAGTTTTCACGGATTCTTTGCCCTCGACACTCTGAGTCCTTTCTTTGGCCACAGGCTTAGGAATTTCACTGGCAGGCCTTCCACCCACCAGCGACTTGACAGTTTCTTTCACTTCAATGCTTTTGGCACGCTCTTTTACCGACGTTTTCACCTCGCTTTTCTTATCAGCTTTTGGGGAACTCTCTTTTGATACAGTTTTCGTTGTCTTCGTTATTTCTTTGCCCACTTTTCCTTCGAAGGAGCGCTGAGTGACTCCGCCAACGAGCGATTTGACAGACTCCTTTACATCGATGCTTTTGGCTCGATCTTTAACAGAAACCTTCACCATTTCCTTCTCATCCTTCTCCGTTGCATGTTCTTCCGTATTTCCTTTAAAAATGGTTTGACTCTCCACTACAGACACCTTAGAAGACGTTTCTTTCTTTGTCGGAATCTTCGAGGGTATTTTGCTGGCCTTGGTATCTTTAACGGCAACTACGTCGTCTTTACCTTCTTTGGAAAAGCCCTTGGCTAAGTCCTTGACCGACTTGGCTTCATCTTTGGCCTTGTTATCTTTCGCTGGCTTGGTGGAAATTATATCTTCCATTTCTTTACTAACTTGCCTCACCAGTGCCTTGGACGTTTCCGGCTCTTCAGGCAGAGCTTTGTGCTCCGGTGACGCCTCCTCCTCGACTTGCGTCATAAGCTGTTCAACGACCATTTCTTTTTTGATTTGGGCCTCAAAGTACCTCTTCTTTGCTCTCACGCCCGCGTCAGTAGGCACCAAATCTTCGGTTGGCAATGACGCAGACCTTGTCTTCCGTGCCACGGGCACAGGAATACCACGCGCTTTCTTTTCCACTCTGTCCTCAATCTCATCTAAATGTTCCTCGTCGTCGTCGCTGTGGTACACAGTGGTCTTCGGCCCCTGGTCGGTGATTGACACGACTGCAGAGGCTGTAGTCGGAACACCGTGGAGGGAGGCGTCGCCGACGTCCAACTCGAGACCCTCCCGCTCGGAGGCGTCGGACGAACCGGTCGATCTGTGGTGCAACGGCGCGCTCATTCGTATCGTCGAGTCGGACAACGTATCCGATTCGCTCTCGGTTTCGGACTTGACAATGCCAGCGCGTTCTTGCTCGTGCGAGAGGAATTCTTTCGTAATAAGAACATTGCTCTCGAGATGGGAGATGCGTGGCGATGGCGCTGGTCCGTCTTGGGAACCAAACGAACGCTGCTTTTCGATAAACGATTCAGTCGAGCCTTGCTTTGACTGGCTCTCCCAAAACTTTTTTCGTTCAGTTACCGTCATGTCTTCCTCGGACTTGTCGATGCTCTGGTCAGAATCTCGTTTCCTGCCTTCAAGTCCATGGAGCGCCTCGGAAGGTGATACCCCAACGCTGACCCTATGCACGCTGGGGACGATAGGTGAGAGGTCGGCGGACAAGTGTCCGACCGGCTCTAGGGGGGAAACCGTCGAGGAGTCGCGGGGGGAGTCGGATGGGGGGCGCGGAAGAAGCCGGGGGGCGGGAACCTCCACTGGGGACTCTCCTCGTGCATCCGCGTCGCCTGTTAGTACCGGGGCGCCCTCTAAAAGAGAGGTGCGGAATAACGTGTTAGTAAGGAACACAAAAAACGAGCCTGTCAAGAGGTATTATTAGACACATGCTTTAGTGGGTAGGGTTTTGTGTCAAGATGGGGAAGTGAACTTTTTCAACTGTTTGTGCATTGTGGTGGGTCGGAGCTGAAAAAAATCTGTCGAACTGACAAAGACATTAATTAAACACGTAGGATACGAAGGTTTACATTTACACCTATACTTAGTAATTCCCTAACTTGTCCAAGGAAGTAACACTTCATCCAAAAATATAAACCTGCAATATTATTTTGAGCTAATTACTTCTTCAATCGAGATCTACGCTACGAAGCAGAGATGATATGAGTTGTGTGAATGTTTTCTGTTAACCAGTTTAACACTAAAACATATTTGTTTTTACTCTATTTTTGCAGCGGTTCAAAACCAATATCATAAATCTACCTCACGCTTTTATCTAGACCGCTTTATCGCGAGAAAATCCTGCCGGGTAGGAACACTTACCTAAAACACAAAACAAAAATTCTGAAACACATTCCCCTAAGCACAAAGTAACACCAACAAACTCATTCCGTTAAAACTATCACGCAAATAAAATATTTATTGGAGTCGAATCACATCGAACAATTTAAAGGCAGCTCTCTGAAAACCACAGGCTCTTTGCACATGTGCACTTGCTATGTACAAGAGGCAAACGCAAAATGAAACAAAAATGCATTATTATTACATCATTACACAAAAATATTCACAAGTTAAAAAGAGATTTGAGAGCATGGTCTAGGATTGGCATGTCTTCCGACCGATTGGGCTTCAGAAGGAGGTAGTTAACGTTTGAATTCCATATTGACTGATATCAGGTCATTGTCAAACTCACTTTCGTAATTCAAAAAATGTTCTTCCGTTTCATGCAATCTTTCTCTTCAACAAAAACAATAAACTGCAGTTTGTTATTCTATATAATAATATGCTAAACATGAAGAACGATGCATTATGCAAAGCAAACGGACAAGTATTTATATGTAATATTTAAAAACCTATAACACTATTCTGCCATTCAATAGCATGTTCCAAAATATGCGAACCTACTACGTATACAAACAAGAATATCAACATGTTGTAATTAAATAAAAACCCGTATAAAACATGTCTTGTGTTGTTAATATGTTGTTCTGGTCAGCAAAAAAAAAAATAATACTGTGTTATCATCAGATATTAGTAGGTTAATCTCCAAAAACAGCGATGTTATCGACATATCTATATCGATCGAAATATGGATATATTGATATCAATCGTTCTATCGATGTTAGGAAGCAGGCACTACGCCACATAAAATGCAAAACTTGTTCGCAAAATAACAAAAAAGTCTGTTTCCGACGGGGTTGGGGGTAGACATACCCAGAGGGCTCGATTCCACAGAACACGGGGACCACCGCAAATGTGGTCCCGATACGGGAGACTTTCTCTCTGTCAAGGTTTCATTCGCAAGGCTAACTAAGTCCTCGTGTAACATATTTTCTTCAGAATAATCATGACAGATCGCACTTCCGATTGAAGACTGTCTGCTATCAATCGGAGGGTCGTACTTTGGATTCGTGAAATCAACGTATGTAACAGGGTATCTTTCAACGTCGTCATCTTCGTCTGACGTGTACAGACTACTTTCGTCAAAGTCACCACTGTTATACGCCAGTAGGTTGATGTCGGAATCAATCGACATGTTTGATAACGATCGGCTAGTGTCGATGCTCGACATTTGGCTTCGATCTGATTCGTCGCTGTCGTAGTCGTCGATTACGATGCGAGGTATTTCGAGCTTGCGAAGTGAAACCTTGGAAACTGTTAGGAGATCGTTCGCAGTTAGCACTGTAACGGGGAAAGTTATAAAGGAGAAAATAAGAAGAAGAAGATATCTGATGATTATCTGAATCTAAATATTTATGAAGATTTGATGAAAATCAAGGCGAATCAAGGATATTTAAGTTTGAAAAATTATAAAAGTGTAGATGAAGAAAATGAAGTAAAACAGTTAAAAATATAAATACCTGTTTGATTTTGATTCATAAGCAAAACTTGATTCCTCGAAATCTTTCGTAAGTGATACAAGTTTTGAAATATGGATCAAAATCTCCTTACAATCTTGTGTAAACTTTAAGGAAATCAAAGATGCTACGCCAATGAAGAATTTTCAACATCTGGGCAAATATTTCATCGTTGGTTGAAGTCACAAGTAGAAAAATTGATTTCCACATACGTTTTACAAGCTCTTGGCAGGTACGCACATAAAAAATAAAAGCGGTCCACTGGCGTCACTTTTTATACAAAGCTGTTATGTTAGTCGGTTGCTAGCGACAAGCTAACAGTGTGAGCAATACCTTGGGGAGAGGCGTCGTCGTCGAGGTCGTTACTCGCGGTGTCGATGCTGGGAGTTTCCGGCTGCTTCGATTGCGAGCCTGAGTCCCATTCTTCAGACGGCGTCATACTCATGCCGCCCTCGTCCCAAAGCTGGGAGAAATCCTTTTGACATTCCGTTACCTCCTCAGTCGACAACTGCGACAACATCCGTTGGAATTCAGCCTCGCGTTTGATTTCCAGTTCCGGTTGATTGGCGGCTTCTTTCGCTTCTTTCTCCATAGTCTCAGACGCCATCCTCTCAAAGCGCCGTTCAACTCTCCTGAGTTTCCGTTCGATTTTATCACCGCCTTCTTTCAAATCTTCGTTGCCACTTTCTTCCGCTGCTTCGTCGCCTCCGTCTTTATCGCTTCCTCCTGTGCAAAGTTCCTCGAAAAATCTGTCACTTTCATCTTCATCCTCAATAGCTTTGTCGAATTCGTCTTCAATTTCATCGTCTTGAACAAATCCATCTTTTGATGTAACAATTCGCGCAGTAACTACCGTTTTCTGTACAGCTTTACCGCCGTCTATCTCTCTCTCCGACGAAGATTCCTTTACCACCTCCACACCCTTCATCAACTCTCCAAGCGGACCGACTTGCATAAATCCTTTTACGACTTGAAACTCTTCGTCGTCCTCGTCTTCGTCAATGTCGGTGACTTTAATAGCCTGTTCCATATCCAAGTTTAATTCCTTTCCAGACATTTCCCCGACCACCAAATCGGTGAGATCGTCTTCCTCAGACTCGATATGGAACATTGGGCGTCGCCTCGGAGGTTCCACGCTAGATAACGGAGCCGGGCGCGGCGACGCCAAGATGTCGGGCGAAGAGTGGACTCGACTCTCCTCGGTTATCGTGTGTTCCCGGTCATCGAACGGTTCTGTCACGATATAGTCATCGCCCTCGTCATCCTCGGAGTCAGAGTCATCCGGCATATTCGTCACGTCTAGGGGTGCCGGGCGTTGATCGCGGGAGAGCCGTTGAGACCCTCCAACGCCGAGGCCACGTCGTGGAAGGGTGGGCGTCGTCACGTACGGATTTGGAGACGCGTCACGACTTTGGGGATTCACCTCTATCACAGTTTCGCTCTTTTGTAAGTTTACGAAGCAAACCTCTTTTTTATCTTTGGGAGGCTTCTCGTCGACTGGGTCAGTAGACTCTAGCTCTGGTGTTTTTGTAATACTGCCAAAGAAGTCGCTGACTTTGGTCACGGAGCTGTGGAATACATCTTGCAGCTGTTTAATATCCGATGTATCATCGTCACTGTCTTCGCCAAGGTTACCAGCACTTTCTTTTGAGCTGGAAATTTTTCGTTCAATTTCTGATACAGAGTGTTTTGTACCAGAATGGGCCAGTTTATCTAACTTCTTCATTTCATCCGCCAGTTTAGAAAAGCTGCTTTCGAGCGATGCTTCAGCGTGTTTCGCAGTCGCGACAGAATCTTCTTTAGCACTGTCGGCCATTTCTTTCGATACATCAAAACTCTGCAGCAAGCTCTCGGCATTTTCCTGAACGTTTTGTTGCATTGCAGTAGAGGTCTCAATAAAGTCGTGTTTCGTTGGAATAACTCCACTAATCTGGCCCAAAGAGTGCAGAGCTTCATCGACAAAGTTATGGTCTTCTTTTCTCGCTTCCTCGGCATCTCCCTTCAATTCATTTATAGACGACATTAAGATCTCCGTGGTCGCAATTTCTTTCTCTGTGAATTTTCCTATTCCTTGTGTTGTGTCTGCAATCACTTTTTCGGAAAGATAAGAGACATCATCCTTTGCATCTCGCATTTCGATGGATACCATGTCTTTGGCGAAAATGTCTTGATGAATTGGCACAGAACCGGCCAGTTTACCGGAAATTCCAAGACCTTCTAAAATACCGTGATCTTTATCGCTGGGCTGTTCATCTGCCTCCTCCGCTTTTACTTCACTCACGGAGAGCTTGCGCCTTGTAGGAACTAATCCAGCCATATCACCGACCAGCCCAAGCGCACCAGATATCCCATGAGACTTAAAAGATTCATCACTTGGACGTATCAATTTCTCTGATATTTCCTCTTTTGGCAATTCTTGTCGGATCGGTATGGAACTGGCGAGTTGACCAGCTAGCTCGAGGGCCTCGGTAATACTCCCTCGCTTGGCGTGACTGCCAGACACCTCCAAGTGTTCATCGGTAAGTTCATGTGGTACCGGCACTGTACCGGCAACTTTTCCAGCCACCTCTAAAGCCTCTGTTATGCCATGCTTTACTGGCTCGTCAGGGATGTCTCTCGGCACTGGCACGATGCCAGCCACTTTGCCGGCAACCTCAAGGGCTTCAGGGATGCTGCGGCGCGTTCGCCTATCCGACTCGTCAACGTCTCTTGGCACAGACACGGTACCTGCAACTTTACCGGCAACTTCCAGCGCCTCTGAGACCACGTCGTTCGACTCCTCTTTGGAAAAGTCCCTCGGCAGCGACACCGTGCCTAAAATCATTCCCGCGACTCCGAGCGCGTCTGGTATGCCATGGCCTTCTTCTGGCGAATCGGCATCAAGTTCTCTCGACATTGGCACGGATCCCAAAACTTTGCCGGCCACTTCGAGGGCGTCCGGAATCGAGTGCTTCTGACTCGGTTCGTCTATTTCTATCGGCACAGAGACGGTTCCGACCACTTTGCCCACAACTTCCAAAGCTTTCGACACGCCATGCTCTGGATCTGCTTCAAGATCGGGAATATCTTTTGATTCTTCCAACAAAAACTCTTCCAGTACTTTTTTTGCGTAGTCCTTCTCACTTTGTGGACAAGACATAGTGGAGAGCTCGTCAGCGACCGAGATATCTTCATCGTCTACGTGCTCGGAAGATTGAAAGTCAACTATCGCTTGATCAATAGATGCTCTATCTTCGTAACTAACTACGCTAGCAGTGTGAACACTTTCCAACGGAGCGGGTGCGTCCTTCGATTGTGTCTGAACAACAGAGCTTGGTTCCAGGTTACCAACAAGACCGGCTAGCGTTTCAATGGACGTGGCTTCGACTTTTGTTGTAGGTTTCCCTGTAATACATCCACGTGCCACCTTTGATAACAATAACTAGGCTTAAGTTAACATGTCTAAACTGCTGAAAATGTTCCTTGATGCAAATTGTATACACATTTATGCTATTTTAATGCTCTGTATCCGAATTTGTGTTTTCAGACCGTGCCTAGTTTATTTGTGTGGGGAGGGGGGGGGGGGGGGGGGGGGGG